>JAPYYV010000606.1:0-30246 GCA_030522625.1 Copidosoma aretas
GTATACTGATTACGCTCATACCCCGCAGAGGCCGCTGGAGCGCTCTGGCGCGAAGATATGAACGCAGGTCGGATACTTTTCGGACACACCTCGTATACTTAATATACGAAAGTACACTTGTAAACTGATTGACAAGAAACATTAGAAGTAACAAATGTTATTGTAACAATTTAACAAAATTTCAACTTGAAAGAAAACATTTTTGAATAAATTATCAAAAAAATATACCATATTTTACTTTAAAACTAAAAAAGAATTTGGAAAGCCCCTTTGTATACTGGGTAATGCACGATTATACAAATAGTTGACAGATAAAACAATTTACAAGTGCGATCTTCTCATGTACATGTTGCTACTTTCATTTATTATCACATTCAATTATCCACATTTTGCTAAAAAAATTGTTAATACGTAGTATATGCTTTGCTTATATAGCTGGATCCATAATATGTTGAAACAATAAGCTCAAGTCAAGGTATTTTCTGTTTTGCTACTATTAGCAGACTATCCAATGTTTTGTATTTTTTATGTATCCAACGTAACCATAAAACTTTATATCTTACATGTATATATATACGTTTATACGATGAACGGCCTTACTGTTTTTGGAGGACTATGCGTATATTATATAGTGTCTCGTAGAAGATACTGGAAAAAGCAGTCGATGCTAACTTCTTCACTTCTCTATCTCCTTTAAGGTCTTATAATTTCTTTCCTACTTCTCATTATTAATGTTTTATTACCAAAGTATGTTTAAATATCATTAATTTGTACTAATATTAATTTTATACTCCGGCAGATGCAGTATCGTATGAATATTCACAAATTTTAAACAATCGTTAATTAATAATGTATGTACGTATGTAAACAAAAACTGTGGAAATCGTATTATAACACTTTTAAGGTTAAACAAATACGAGTAATCTACCGGTCATTTCAACAGTTTCAAAATACCTATGTCATAGTGAAAAATTTAAACTAATTATAAAATACAGTACACGTAATACATACTTGAACTCGAAATTTTAAGTTCCTCTGTGTTTTTTTTTGTATATATACATATGATTTTTCTTATTTCTTGGCATTGTTTTCAATCGTTTTGTTACGTTATTATAGAATTTTTACCGCAATTCACTCTCAATCTGTATTCTTAAGATATGACTTGCCTTAATTTTCCATTGGGTGATTAAGTAATCTAAAACACAACTTTCCTGTTCTTCCCACGATAAGCCTTTCTTACTATTAAATAGCAACAAAATGTCCTTTATTTTGAAACTCAAAGTACACCTTGTCAACTACCAACTGTGCGTCAACATTAAAAAGAAAAATTAATATGTAAGAATTTTTTTCTTCCATAGGTAAAAAGCAATTATGATCACTTTCTGCGAGATGTGATTAATAGGAGGACACTGTGTGCATGATACAAGTAAACACTTAGTGAGCACATACAAAAACATAAAAGGCTATTCAGGGTTTCAAGCAGACAGCAAAGGTATGAGATTTGCTCGAGTTAGTAAATCGGAATATGTAATCAGCCACTATCAGGGGTGGGCAACCAGAGGATTTATACTATAATTTGTATGAAACTGTATAATACTTTTAAAAATGTCGGAAACAAAGAGGCTCTATTTCTTTTGACGTCTTCTCGTATAGTCATGGCTCAAATATAGTAACTGTCTCTTATAAAACTACAACTGTAATCGATAATTACATCAACTGTTTTTCTCATAAAAGAATTCAAGCTCCGAAGTTATAATTTTCAAAGGATATCGATAAGTATCGCAATGCAACACATAATCCACTAAACGACTAATAAAAAAAAATCGATGTCATCAACTGTATTAAACCTCAAAACTGTTCGACGTATTATTCACACTTTCATACGCTTATAATAAACCTATGTTTCCGACAATAGGTTTCATACGTACCTACCCCTGGCCACCAATATTTTTGAATACATGGAAATCTGGAAATATTAATCAATCTAATATTAGTAATAACGTTTTTCGGAAAATACGGATCCACTCCGGTGCATTGAAAATCTCACAAAAAAATTTTATCAATATCTATTTTTATTATTAAGAGGAAAATAAAACCTGAAAATAGCGTCATAAATACATTTTTTATAATTCGCATATGTATTTACCTGTACATAAGTGCCTACTTTGCTTCTTTATTAATTAATCAGAATATTATGTACAACGGTCAACTATATTGTAAGATTTTATTCATTTACAATCAGCTATCACACACAACTTCAATATTAAAATAATCATTTGTTAAGGAACAGATACTTGTATAGAAGAAATTCAGTTTCTCTAAATAATAAATGTAAGTCGTAAAATATTTTTCTACGGCAATAACAAATTATAAACGGATGACGTTTTATTCATGTGTTCTACTGGGTATGCCCTTCCATTTAAAACCCATATCGCATGCGTTGTAAGACAAAAGACAATCTGCCATTCTGTTTCTGCCGCCTTCTGCCGTTTCTGTTTAAATTTAAAAAACATTACATGGCTTATCGTGTCGTACTGGTCTTGCCGTTTCATTTGATACCCATATTGATTATGTTACAAAAAATCACTATCCGCTATTTTGTTTTGGCCGCCATACTAAATTTCAAAAAACGTAAAAAAGCGTACTGTTTTTCACTTGTGTAGTTTCACTATATCATTTGATACCGATGTCAGAGGGTTTGCCAAAAGAAAGGCAGCTCGCCATTTTGTTTATGCCGCCATATCGAATTTTGAATAACATTATATGGCTTATCGTGTTCTACTGGACATGCCATTTCATTTGATACACTTGTTGCATATGTTTAAAAAAACGACCATCCGCCATTTTGGGTCGGGTGCCATCTTGGATCATTCTTTATATTTAATAAACAATATTACGTAGTCTTGAGAACTAAGAACGTCTGCAAAATTTCAGTTTGATCGGAAGTCAGGAAGTAATGAATACGTATTTTTATTCAATCAAAATTTACGGACTACCAGAATCCGCTACATATATACCTAAAATACATATATATAAAAAATAGTAAAACTTCCGAGGGACTCGGATCCTTGTAGCTTAAGTTCTTAGGAACAAAATAAGCCCAAAAAACGTTTTGTTTGAGTAAAAAATCATTGGAAGCAGGAATTTTAAAAATCTTTGGGGCTTTCTGGACCACTGTGTGTCGCTCCGCTTGCTTATCCGCTATCACTCTTACGTTTTTTTCCTAACCTAAAACGTTTATGTCTCTTCAAGAAAACTTTATCTTGAAAGAGGTAGAATCTTTGCTCTCAATTAGGTCACTAACATAACACAGCCGCTTAGAAAGCGGTTCATGGTCACTGTACACTAGTTTCCAACGAAAGATTTGAGATATCCTAATCGACGATTCAAATTTAAGAAAAATCATGATTAATTAATGTTTAAATCATATTTTTAAGGGGCTATGCACAAACCACGTGGCCAGATTGGGGGGGAGAGGGAAGCAGAGAAATGCTACTTTGGGCTACGTGAGGAGAGGGGAAGGGTTGAACAAAAAGCCACGTGGTTTTTAGGCACGACTGCTTCACAGGAGTGCCTTATATTTTTACTAGAGCGACAAGTGTAACCATCTATAAAATGACTATTTGGTGACTAAAACAAATTTTGATCCTAATGTGAGTGTGATCCGAAGTGGTCCTACTGTGTACGTAATCAAGTTTCCAGACTAACTTAAGTAATTTTCATCTGATCTACCTCAAATTTGGTAGACATCTTCGTCTTCACCGTAGTACGTGATGGTTTAATATCGGAGAAGTTTCGTCAAAGCGAAACAAATTTCGAACACTTTTAGTATAGAGCTTCGAGGGATCAAAATCTCTTTCTTTGTTGTAACTTTACAAATCAACATTTTAAGCTAGGATGTTCTGAAAAAAAGATGTAGATCTCAATGAAACACAACCTTTTTATGCAGTACACTTTTCTCTGGGAAGCCAATTAAATGCCCTAGGTCGCAACAATAACTGAAACTAACTTCAAAAACCGTTTTTCACGTATAACAAGAAGAAATTGTCATTTTACAACGAAGTGTTTGGTGAAAAAGTTTTGGACCATAAAAAAATACAACCTTTTTAAAGTATACGTTTTACTCTACAATCTCATCCTGACGCTTTAAACAACGATTTTTTTTTTTTTGACAGTTAAGGTCAATATTTTAAATACAAAAGATGTAAAACTTAAAGAATAAACTTTTTTTGTATTCAAAGTTTTTCTTTAAGGTATTGTTATAGTGCTTTAAATTACTGAAACTGATTAAAACTGGCTGAAAAATCGACAGCAGTCGTGCCTTCCATGCAACAGCTTAGCTTTTTGCATAAATTTATTGCTTGTTTTACATTGTTCTAGAGTACGCATATTGACTTTTCATATGAAAATCTTACGATTAAAATATTATTTTGACAAAATAGAAGAAATATTAACTGGTTTTTATTAGTATAAACAATCGCATATGTGATGTGCCTTTAAAATTGAGAGACGTTCCAAAGCTATTTTCATCGAAAAAATTTAGAGGTGAAAAACTACGTGCCATTAGGGGTGGGGGGGGGGGGGGCTAAAAAAAAGTTACGGTGAGCCACATGGGGGGACTAAGGAGTTGAAAAAGGGTCAAAGTGAGGCTACGTGGTTTGTGCATAGCCCCTTAACAGCAGTCGTCATTAAAATAGTTATAGTAATCCTTACGGCATCTTAAATTATAAGTAAAATCATGTAAGACTATTATACATGCATACGTCCACTTCCTTCGAACTTGGTAGGCAGTGATTTTTGCCAATTCGTTAATCATAGTATGAAGCTAACTTAATAGCCACTAGTCCAACAAACTCCGCTGCAATATATTAGAAAACTAAAATTCCTTATTAACTAAGCACCATATACACAACCTGAAAATATTATATTATTTATCATCAAACATTGTATAACTTTTATTTCGGTCTACAGCGTCTTACTGCTGCTTTTGGCAGGCAATTAAGAGTTTCCTGTGTATAATAAAAAATGACATATTTACCCCCGCATACGCCTATTCCTTACGTGCGATTTATTGTTTCATATGCTTTTTCTATATTCGCGGATAACATTTTGTATATTTCTTGTTGTTCAGTCCTACAGCTTGCCGTGATTATATCGATATATATGACTCATCCAAAATGCTTTATCATCTCCACACAAGCTTTTTAATATTTAAGGACCTATAATTCTAGACAAATATTTTGAGACGTTTAAGTATGTAATAGTATCTTAGCCTCAATTTTTAATCCTGCATAGCATGCAATTAATCTTGCTACCTATGTTCAGGAAGTAAAGTAAATCAGTACTAAATTATAGATTCATGAAATACTATAAAACTTTAAGATATTTTTTATTTGATTAAGTTCCAACACCGTACAAAATTCAAGGTAGTAGACCGGGTCCGAATCAAGTATAGTTAAATGAGAAAGTTTAAGGTACTTGAATTAGTTTTCGATGAAATAGTTGTGTAATAATAATAATTGCATGGACTATGAAGAATAATAAAAATGATGTTTAAAATCAAGTTTTTAAAATTGATTTAGAACTTTTATCAAATGCAACTTACAAACTAACGTAGTAAAAATATAGCATCTGGCTAGGTCATAGAAAAATTGTATCAAAGTTATTCAAATTTACCTATTTAAATAGCTGTTCCTTAAGTAGCAGTATCTACTAAACCAGTAGTATCTGTCTATATTTTTGTAACTAGCATACTGGACCTTATATATTTGTATGTATCGGGAATATCTGCCCGTTAATTTTTTCAAGATTAATTGATAAATAAATAAAAGAATATTCCAATTTATGAACTGAAATGTGGAAAATAATTTCTTGCATAAGTAAATATAGAAAGTAATAATGACTAAACTATTTATTCGATCATAATAGCATGCATCATGGTTGACATATGCATTTATTATTTATCCATGCAATAAAATAAATTTCTACCATTATTTTTCCGTACGAAGGTGTATCTCTAAGATTTTTTCATTATTATTTTCATTTTTAAGTTTTTAGTTAGATCCGATTAACTTTTTTCTTAAGAAAGTCCATCGGCCGCAGAATTGAATAGAAACAGATGAGCTATCAGCGGTAAAACACATTAAAGTAAACCACTGTATCTCTTCCATATAAAATTTCTTTAATTTTCAATTCACAAATACGCAATAGGAAAAAAAATTAATCAAATGCGTTTGTGCTACATTGCATTACTATCCGTAGTAAGCGTTTCTACGATTAAAAATATTTTTAGCAATCCAGAAGTAAGTGAAAAATCCATCACAAGATTCTGCTCATCCTTCCACCGACATACACAGACTGACGGGACAGGTTAAATAATAACGTAAAAAACTGCTGTTTCTTTCGTAAATCATTTTGATTTCCTTTTTGAATCCATGTATTTTGATTTTTGTTATAACAGCAATTGTAGAAATATCTTGTTTACCAAGATATGGTCGTAAAGCAACTTACATGAACTCGAAATCTTTTTCAAGGATCATACTGCCATGTGCAGCTCATTATGATGTATTTTGTATCGAAATATTTTCAATCAGAAAATCATTTTTTTATTACTTTGCTATTAATGCACAATACAAATTTATTTCAATCTGAATAATGCTTTATTTGGTGGAAAATTTTGTTGCGAAAAAATGTGTCAGACCTGAAGTTATCAATAAGATGAAGAAGAAAAGATGCAAGGAAAATATTAAATATTGCACTGCAATTTTTTTATAATAAACTAAATAACCTAAGCTGACTCTTTTGACCACACTATTTTTTTTTTGTATTTCTGGAAAAACATAGTACGGGGATATCCAATTGGCTTTTTTTTCTAGAACATACAATTAAATCGCATTTATGTAAGCTTTAGAACATGAACCATCCCCCCACTAAAGTAATCGGTCAAATAGAGCATGCCGCATATAGGTGCTGTACTTAGATACTGTCACATGCTGGATCGAAGGAGTAAAGTCTGCGAAATGATTGCATAGTAGATTAAGTCTTTAATATCAGTCTGTGCAAATCTCAAACCTTTGCAATTAATATAAATTACTAAGAAATTGAAGAAAAAAAAAATTGTCTGTTTAAAATGGCTGTACAAAAAAAATTTTTTTTTTTAATTTTTGGAAGACTGCTGATTGTTAGTTGCCTTTTTTTCAGCGCTGACGAATCACAAATTTTATAAAATTTAAAGGAAAAACAAAATTTGAATATGACCTTTTTCAAGGGCTATTTTTGTACTACCATTAGGAAAAATTATATTTCAATCAGCTGCTTATAGGAGTATAACTTATCTGCCTCAGATTTTTTGCTTTTGATAAACTGCTCTGAGATATATTATTAGCTAACATTAGATTCACAGAAACGATATTTTTTACAAAAATTTAAATAAAAAAAGTTTTTAAATGGAAAGCCAAAGAAAAATTGCAATTTTGCTTAGCCATAAGCTATTTCCGTACTCGATTAGTTTTATTTACATATATTTACATACATAGTCCAATAAATAAATTTAAAAATATTATAGAACCAATATTTTTTTCATTCAAGTTACTGTTATTGGGGCTTAACTTTAATGTTTTTTTTTATATAATCATTCTTTTGATTTTTACCGACTTTTTAGTTGGGGTTTGGAGTCACAAAGTCTTTAAAACAAAGACACTTTCCTTTAATCTCTGTTTGCTACGTTATAGTCTTTTATGTTTCCCTAAGATAATTAAACTAATCATATGTTTGCAGCTTGTGTGTATACAACAGTGATGCTTGCAACCAAGCATTTTCGTGCAATCGCAGTGCGACTTTACTCCCTCCCTGACCAGACAGGCGGTAAAGGGGAGATCTCTACCACCCTAATTTTAACCTGAGCATCGCTCACCTTTCACAACTTGATTAAAATCTATTACTAAAGAGACACATAGCCATCTTTGCTCAAGTGGTTAGCTTCTTTTGCCTGCTTGAAGAATCTGGCTGATCCAGGTTCAAGACTTTGCCATGTAAGTACTTCTTTTTTAATCTAGCTGAATAGTTTAAATTATTCCAGTTAATTTTTAGTATGTTGTCTGATTATTTATATATATATATTTATTTTCCGTGGTAATAATTAAAATAAAGTTTAAATGAATGCTTTTTTTTATTCAAGTGTATTTGAAAAAAAAAAATCATACAGTCATGCGATGAAAAGTAATAATATTTCTTTTGCTACATCTTTTGCTCTAATTTTTCCTTCAAGTCATTTCTTTTGTCGACCAGGTCCACTCGTAACAATCCCGGAATCAATTTATTACATAATACAAATTTGGAAAAAATCCTTAACGCCATAAGTGACCAAGTGCTGTTACACAACCAGGGGCTGTCGATGTAGTTCAAACTATTTAAATTACTGTTAAATCTCTCAATCTCTTAATAAGAACTCAACGTTTTGTTGCTAATTTTATTTGAAAATTAATATTCCATACCTTTAAGACACCTATTTGTTATTTGATCTTATTAAATCTCAATTAAATCTTAAACCTTTTAATCACGTGAGTGGCCACTCGTTGTATAAGTAGTTACGAGTTAATTTTATAAATGGTAGACTGGCCAGTAATTCAGGCAGTGAAGATCTACAAATTATTGAACCCATAAATGAAAAAATGCATTATTAAATAAAATAACTGAATAATTTTTTAACTTTAAAAATAATTGTTCTCAACATTTTTAAACACCTCTTATTCATATTGCAATATCACTTCATTAGAAGATTTTGACGGACCGCTCTATTACTTATTTAAATAGGATCTTGACCGACCGCTCGATTGACCAATTAAAAAAATACATATTTCGGTAGAGGGCCTCCTTAAAAAAAGTTGAAGGTGCCACGCAATCGTATTGTTAACAATTCATCACATTGATTTTTCAAAAATCGGCTCATTCGTTGAGCTACATGTTTTTTATAATTTGTCGTTGATCGATGATTTGGTTTTGGCATTATCACGAGTGGACTACGCCTACAGCGGAAAACATGTAAAGAAAAATATTAGAGCACAAGTAATATTAATTTTTTTTTACTCAATTTCATACAGTTATTTTTCTCGTAACTTAATAGTAATCGTACTTATATAACTAATTTTGTCTGAGACAAAACGCGTGCTGAGATACTAACCTCAAGGTGTTGTAGTATCAGTATCGACCTTTTTATTGCATGAGTGTATGATTATTTATTTCTTAAAATTACCAGAATAAAATAATCATAGATTTATATTGTAGTTACATTGATATTACTAGAAACAAATGAAAAGATGATAATAAAACCATACATAAAAAATGAATTAGGATGATTAAAACTATTTAACTGAAGCAGAAGGATTCTAGAACTAGAATCTGATAGGTTTTCTGCGCGGCAAAAAAGCTAACTCCTTGAATAAAGATGGCTACGTTTCTCGATTGTGTGAAATAGCACTTAAGTTCTGAAAGGTGAGCTCGGTTAAGGTTTAAGGTAGGGTAGTAGAGCCTCTACTGCCTGTCTGGTCAGAGAGAGAGAGAGAGTATAGTCGCTCTGCACTCACGCGATAGTATTTACATATATATATATATATATATATATATATATATATTTATACATAAATACATGTAAATAATTTCGTAATTTCACTAAAAGTTTATTCTTTAGGTTTAAAAAAAAATATGTATTTTTTTATTTAAGGAATGGAAGGTGCTGAAATTAATAAGTCATTATTAGCATTAAAAGAATGTATTCGAGCCCTTGGTCGTAAAGGAACTCATCTACCATTCAGAGCTAGCAAATTAACACAAGTTTTAAGGGACAGCTTTATCGGAGAAAAATCCAAAACTTGCATGGTAACGTATTAAGTTTTGAATTATTTTCCTCTATCTATTTCAGAAGCTTTATTTTATTCACACCATAATTACTCTTTGCGCTTACTTAAAATGTCAAGCAAATAAATGATCAATTTAAATAACAAATTTAAATCATCTCGGAACATTTGGTAGGTTTCATAGTTAAATAAAAGATATTTACTTTGTAAGAACCTGGTTTTATTTTTGTAAAATAGTATTTTAGAAATTTAGGTTCGATAATGCATTGTTCGTAAAAATGTGCAAAATGAAATAGGCTTTAGAAAATCTTTAATTAAACAGTAAGGTATCATAGAAATTAACCTAAATATCGTAATTGTCAATACTGTTGACAATCATCTATAATTTATATACTATGACAACGAGAGTTTAATACAACATGATAACAATATAATTGTATAATAAAGCATTTTTCATCGGCACTTTGTATTTATATTAAACTTTCAACAATTTTGTAATGATAAAATGTTAGAGATGTAATTTAAAATATAATCTATGTCAGTAAGCCCGTATCTCCGTAAAAATACTAACCCATTTTTGCACATAATAATAATAGTAGCAAAAAAGCTCTGACGACGGAATATTTTCATAAAGTCTTTTTTGATTAAAATTTTGTCGTTACTGAGACGATCTTACAAATCTGGGGGAATAATGTATCATGAAAACTGTGTTTGTTTGGTTTTTTTTTTTTTATTATCCTACAAGAATAGCCATAAATAATATAAAAATAAAAACATGTTATTGATACCAAATACAGGAAAAAAATAATATAAAATTGCAATAAATTATACCGCAAACGTTTGAATTGAGTACGTTCTGTAATCAGAAGAAGCTATGTTCTAGACTTATTTGTAAAGTTGTGCAAATCTTATATCGTAATGATGATTTACTTATGATATGAGAGTAATCTTTGCATTAAGAAAAATTTTTTTTTTTATTTTTTATCTTGCATGCCAAAATATTTGTCGCTTATAAAAGCACCTCAATCGATTTTCTTCGCAAATTTTTAATTGACATCCGATTTTAATTAAACAAGGCTTGTTTTATTCTAAAGTATCTTTGGCTTAAGTGCATGGGTATGCTCTACGGTACCGACTTACCTCGATTGTAGCTTCCCAAATAACGTCGTAAAAACTTGATAAAATAATCTTTTCATTTGCAAATCACTTAGTTTAATAAAAAGGAATAGCGGAATGGTCCCATTATTAAGAAATTTAAAAATCAGCAATGTCACTTTTGGTGTAAAGAAGTACGAAAAAGTAATGTACATTGATATACGTGCATACGTCTTTGCGAAAGAGACAGGACAGTTGATCGCTGGGTATCTGTATGTATATCTATATATATTGCTTTTCCGTACTTCTTTACCAAAAAAACTACGATCGCCAGCACTCGAATTTTTCGACAATAAGACCATTCCGGTATATATTTTCAATAAACCCAGGGATTTCCAAATAGAAAAATCATTTCATTAAGTTCTTACGATGTAATTTAGGAAGCTGCAACCGAGGTAAGTCGGTACTGTAGAGCATACCCATGCCTTTAACGAACAGTTATGAAATAATGAGATAGGCAACTACTGTTAAAATTTCAATTTTATCATGACGACGTTTCGGTCTCTTAAAGGTGGCCCTATTTCAAGTAAAATCTAAAAATATTACAGGTATATAATAGTGAACAAAACATAGCTCCAATAGACAAGTAACACAGAATGGTATTTATAAATACTTACAATCGTATACGAGCAACGTCGATTAACAACAATGATAAACTAATTAAAGTCAATATAAATGTAAACAATGCATCTGCTCGATAAAACGACTAGAATGTATATGAAATACGATTAGGTAAGGCTACTACATGCGCAAACATAGACGTAATATACTACGGAAAAAGCTTATATTAGATTGTTAATTAATAGTCTATGTAGAGATCAAATAATATTCGCGCATAAGATTAAAACATGTTGTAAACATTATATACATAAAGTTATATCAAATAAACAAAACACACACACAATACATACAGGTTAACTAAAGCAATGATCAATATGATATTTGAATACTGAGCTATGATTTTGATTTCATCGATTCTATTAACTGTATTATTTTGAGTAATATGAATTTTTTCCAAAATGAGTCTTCTGGAATAAAGACTTTCCTGATCTAAAACTTTTATTGATTGTTCGTCAAAATTAAAACAGTTTTCTGTATCCATCATGTGTGTGCACGAAGCCGAAGTTTCTTTTGTTTTTAGAATCACGTTCGTGCTCACCAATTAGTATCTGTAACATGAGACTAGACTGTCCGACATAGCAGTAAGGGCAATTGCTATTATTGTAACTAATTTTGTACACACAAGACGATTTATTTAATTTATCTGTTCCATCTTTTCCTATACAATTATTAAAATCCAGCAAACCCATAGATGTAAAAACAACGGCGCAGTCATCCTTCTTAGCTAAACTATCTACCACAGTTTTGCAAACACTCAAGTAAGGTAATATTATTTATTGTTTCCTATTTTAGAATGTAGTATTGGAAAAATCTGTATTATGCATAATTTTTTCTTTATGAAATTTATTCTCAGAAATAAATAAATTAAGCCTATTATTTGAGAAATAGGAGAGGGCGGCAGATGATTCAAATATATGTCAAGTGTAAACTTAATACAATCATCAATATTATTCCAAAACTATAAAAACTTATCAATCCTGTAACTGTAATACAAACCAAACAATCATCAATATGAATCTTAAAAAACTTGATAGTCACCAAACAATCCTTCATGATAACACCGATAATAACCTGCATAACAATCTTAGCTAGTATAGGACTGCATGGACTGCTCATATCTGTTCTAAATTTTTGGCGATAAAACTTGCCATTAAAAGAGAAAAAATTATTCTCTATTATGAATTTGATTGAAAAGTCTGTCGAGAAACGAATTCATCTGAAGTATTAAATTCCATTTTACTTCTAACGCACACTTGATGCCATCATAGTTAATGTTGTTAAACAAAGATACAACATTAATCGTTACAGGAATAAAACCGCTCGGTAACCTATATTTATTTACAACATCTTTCAACCAAAAACTATTTTTATGTTATACTTCAAAACTGGTAAAGATACTCTGAGCAAGTTGGACGTCGTCATCATTAGATTGAAGTTTGAACAGTAATTGCCATTTGATCATTCATCATTATCAAGGCTTTTTTTATTCCTCAAATGATTTAAGATAGGGTTAATTAACTTATTTTTTCGAATAATTAGCATGTCGCAAGTCACCTGCAATTGTTTCTACGGAATGTGGACGGGAACTTGTAGTAATTTACATTTTCGTATAAACGATTGCTTATAACTTCGCACTCGGACACGTTTATTATTTAAAAAAATTTGTCACGTTAACTCTATAAAATTAATGCGTATGCCTATTTCTGTTGTGTTTGTGCGATTCGATGATATACTTTATTAACTCATCATCAAAGATGTACTTTTCAAGTTCGTAGTAGCGATAATGTTCGGCGAATTCAAATGATTAATCAAGATTCATTAGACTGTTTTTTTCTCAAACAAGTATGTAGGCATATTCAAACTTTATCAGGAGAGTGTATGGAAATTGGAGGGCAAGGTTATCAACACTTATTAAAACAAACCAGGTATGCTCGAGATTATTAACGCAAGCTGGTGTGTCTCCGAGCTTCGTCATATTATGTTGTATACTAAACTTCTCTTCATACCTTAGACACATTCTAGTAATACAACTTCGACTCTTGTGAAGGTCGGAAATTGTAAAGGTCTCCCCATAAAGGTTCATCTTATTTGAATATCACATGTTGTGTGACATTAGAGGTATTATTTCTAAACTATAAGTCTTTCATGTCTAGAATAAGAAAATCATTAAAATCACCTTCTGACTCGCCACGATAATTACTCTCCATGTGATGCGCAAATGTATTCCAAACTGTAGCGATATGCCAAATGCTTTTTTTAAGTGCTCTTTGCTTTAAGTTGCACAGTCACAGAACCACTCTACTGTCTCTTCGAGGAGGCAGGCAAGAGTAGGGAAGCCTCCCTTCCTGACCTTTAAATGAAACTTGTACTACTTCTTGCATTTTAAGTGTTACCTTTGACACAGTATTACTGTGGGTATCGATAGACAAATAGACTGAACCTCTTATTCACGCACAAATCGCGTGACCAGCTAGTCTTTAATTTTTTTACTTAATGCTACTTTTTATTTTTTTTACGATTATTGCATAAGGTATTATGATATTTTAGTAACATATAATCTAATTGAAAAACTCGACTGTTCCTCGCAGTTAGTACCTCAGTGCGTTTTTTTTTAAAGAAAAGTTCATGATGTAACAAAAATTCAGTAAGTAAAAATTATTATAATTATATCTGCAATTTTTCCTTCTAGGGGTTCTCCTGTAGGCCTATTTCACCAATCAAATGTCTGAATCTGTTTAAAAAAAACAGTGGGAGATACACTTTAATTAGATTCTTACTACATTTTTTTTTATTGACAGAGTTTTATTCGACACTAAGAGGGACATATAGACTTATTAGTTTTTTATTAATGTTTTGATTGATGCAAGTCCTTAATAGCTAAATTAGCTAACGATCTTATCATTATAAAATTGTAAATTATGTCTAGAGCTATCAAGGGCTTGCATTTACATATTTTTTTTATTTTTTATTCTTAATAAATTTAATTGTCATCAACCTTAAACTATTTTATTGATCTCATAAATATCTTAGTTCAGGATTATACTTAGCTACATGAATCCAACGATAAAAATATAAATTTTCTACAAATACGCCATAAAGGCATTTGTATATTACAGCATGACTGTGCTTTTTTTCGACCCACGAACTTTGTAAAATTGTATTTTGATCGCATAATCTACATCAATTAAAAATAAAACTTTTGCGATATTTATATCAAAAAACATGTGTATCTTAATAAGGGTTGCATAGTAGCATATTAAATTCATCATTATCACCGATTTGTAAGACGGGTAACATTCGCAAGTCGGTAAACGACAATATTTGCGAGGACAAACGCAAACTCCGCCGCTGCAGACTTACTTGATTGCGCGTACCGTATCCATAACAAAAAAAAGAGTTTTTTGGTTCTTTTTCAGTACTGAAAGGGTACGGTAATATTTCTGATGCAAACTGTCGCTTTTTTAAAACCATCTCGCAAATTGTACTTTCATCGTATGTGACAAGCTTATGTATGTTAGTCTTAATTATCATTGTATTTTAAATTATGATCGCGTTATCTGTTTTTATATCATTTCCGCTGTAATGTTCGATCATTGTCGCGAAAAACTTAAGGTTAATTTCAACGCGTTCCTATTTGCCAACTGTATCCTTTTCACAGTGGTCAAGTTATCGTGCTTCTTTACCATAAGACCACCAGAGCAAAAAATCTCTGTGTAAAAATCCTTATCGTAGGTCTCAAAATTTAACTAACAATAGTCCCAGCAACAAACCGGTTATAGGTTGATATATGGTAGACTATGCTACCATATTTTTTGTTATCAATCAATACTTGCAATAATTTCTAATAATTATTATCAAAAGTTGTTGATTTGTAACAGTAGTTGTAGTAATAATAGTAGTCGTATATTTCCCCGCTGTCCAAATCGGACATAAACATAATTTTTCGACTGCTCGCAGGCAGTGATTTTTTGCAATGCTATTTACTACTAACCTAAGTCCCTGTTGTTGTTTATAATTGTAAGTATATTATAATTTATCATTTTTTGTTTTTGCCCAAATGCTTCTTGTTTAATTTTCAAAAAAGTATCAATAAATCAAAAAAATCCACCTGAGCGTGAATCAATGTTACACTGATCAACTCAATGTTGCCAAATAACATTACTTATATTATCAATATTATACATCTTAATCAAAATCATCATAATGATCGTTAAAACATGCACTTGCCAAATATTGATTGATTTTCTCCAGCCTTATACTGAATTCTCGGACGTAAAAATTATAAAAATTTAGTAGTTTTCCAAATACATAAACTTAAAACATATCAAAAAAACCCTTGTGACCTTGTAACTTATTTAAATTTCTAAAATGAACTAAGAAAAATGAAAATTTTTTTTTACAATTTTTAAAGATCTATCTGGATGTTTGTATTTGAGAGATCTAAAGATATTTGTGTAATATTTTCTCAAATCGTTAAAAACATAAGTAAAATATGCGATTATACTAACATGCAACTATTAGTGTTTGAAGGTGTTCTGTACATTTTTCTAGATTCTTATAATAAAAATAAAAAAGTATTTTCAGCGAAAAGAATTATATTTGATCATTCATGGTTATGTTGAAATTTTTTTTTAATATAAAACTCGAATATCAGGCTCCAGGATATTTTTCTTAATCATCTTCAGATTATGTAGCAGAAACTTTTTTTGATATCAGTTAACAATTAAACGCTGTAGCTGGTTTTAAACATTTGTTCCCAGTTTGGCCCTAGTGCAAATGTGCAAAAGCCGTGCCGCACATTGGGCTAGAATGCCAAAATTCGACTCAAAATAAGATAACTTTTAACAGGAAACTCCAAATCAGACGTTTTTTTTTTTTTATTTCTCAGGGTTTGGATAGTAGAACAGAGAAACATCAGTCCCAAGCCGCACCGTGACTCGTAAAGGGGCAGGTCGGTGAAAACCCCCCAAAGTCTCCCAAAACCAAAAATAGGGCCTATTTCAAAAAAACACTTATCGTTGTCTAAAAACAGTGGAGACGGTGGTAAGAATATAGCAACCAAAATAAACGAAATTTTTTATTTTTTTTAAATAAATTAGGTATAAACTTAAACATAATTGCTAAAATTTATTTTAAATGCAGTAAAGTTAAAATATCTAATGCCATTTTGTATCAAAATAGTAGCTAGCACTAAATGGCGACTGATGTATACAAAGAGATATTAGAATAAAGTCCGCAAGAGTATCCGCAGGCAAGAAAGAGAACGCTGCCGAGCTACTGTATCATTTGCATGCTATACCCGCTCGTCAATAAATCTTTAGCCAATAAGCGCTGGAGAAAAAGGGGAAATAATACGGTAGCTCCGCAGCGTTCTCTCTATTGGCTGCGGACACTTTTACTCAAGGTTAGTATAGGCACTCTCGCACTCTATTCTTATATCTCTATGGCTTTACATCTCTAATGTCCCCGCAACATGGGAGTAAAATAAAAAATCTCTTGAAGCAGAATTAAATTAAATATATTTTACCTTCATAAGTTTAAAATAATGGCCGAGACAAGATAGCGTCTTGTAAAAAATGGCGGTTTTGTATGTTTTCAGAGCTCGTGCAGCATGGGTATCTAAGAAAAGAGCTCTCTGAGTAGAATAAAATAAAATAGATTGCACCTATATTAATCTAAAACAGCGGACAATATACAATATTGGCTGATTTTCATCTTTGAAGCATCCATAATATAGGTTTTGAATAAAAGGGTTCTTAAAATAAAATTATGTAAGTAGGTTGCACTTTTATCTTATTTTGAGACAAATTTTGGCATTCTAGCCCACTGTGGCGCCGCACTATGTTCTAAAACGATGAAATCAAAGGTAAATTTTTCCGAAATCAAATATCTCCAGATGGAAAGGAGATAGAGAGGCGTTTTTTTTTTTAGCTAATTGCATCACGAATACAGGAAAACTATAGCCGAAGTCTAAAAATAAAAACCTAACCTAAAAAAAATGAGTTTTCACAAATTTTTAAAAAAATGAATGAAACCGGTGGTCTTAAGCTAATTATTTGTTCATAAAGGCGTATTCAATAAATATTATTGTTGCTTTAGTGTATATAAATACTAAGAAAACAGATTATTAAAGTTTGCAATGCTCAAACATAACCCTAAATATTGCATTTAAATATTGTTTTAAGTAACTGTTTCTCATTATACAGTAATAAACTTATGTACCCGCATATTTCCCAAGAGCCTTGAAAACAATCACTATACGTCTAACGACATTTCTTGTGTAGGTTAAGGTGAAAAATCTAATATGGCGGCAACAAAACTATAACAGATTCACTTTTTCTTTACAATCCCATCGACATGGGTATCAAATGAAAGGATATGACCAGTGGAATACTGTAAGAGGTGTACCGTTATACCGAATCCAATATGGCGGCAACAACAAAATGGCGGATTCATTTTTTTTAACCCCCTCACCATGGGTATCAAATGAAAGGGTATCACCAGCGGAATACCGTAGAACGTGTACCGCCATACGAAATCTAATATGGCAGCAACAACAAAATGGGGGACAACCTTTTTCTTTACAATCCCCTCTTCATGGATATCAACTGAATGGGTATGACCAGCGGAATACAGTCGAATAAACATTGTCATGCCTAATTTAATATGACAGCTGACACAAAATGTCATACGTTTTCATAATAACCTTATCTTATCGGTATGAAATTAAAGTGCTGAATCAGTAATATTTTCAAAATTTATGAATATCAGGTTCATTATAGATGAAAAAGTAAAAAATAAATTCAATCATAAAATTTAAAATAAGCTTTTATTGACTCGTCAAAAAATTAAAGAATAATCTGTTTATTTAAGCCACACATATGTTGCTACAACTAAAAGCTTGAGGTGCCTAAGTTATAAAGCAAGTTTTTTTTTGGAATGTCTTAACTTAATACGATATAATAGGCATGTGCGATTCTGAAACAATTATCGATTCTTCGGTCTTGCTTTAGGTGTCGAAATCTTCTCGAGAATGCTGACCCTCCTTGAGGTTGTTTCGTCAAGAATTACGGCGGGTACGAATTTAGAGAGTCTCGATAGTCTCGATAAGTTTTTGGGACCTAAAACAAGACCAAGACTTGATCTTATCTCGTTTTAATTTTTTTTTATTAAGTGCGGCTCGTCTCCTCTTGTCAATTTCTAAATAAATTTATATAAATCATAGTGTCGGAACAACTTAAAAATCTTATAAACCTTAAAATTTAACACCACAAATGACTGGTTTTTTGAACTACAGAAAAATGTAGTTCTCTCAATCATTAATAATAATAAAATAAATTGTTTTTTTATTGATCAGAATTGTTTAACTTCTAATATTTCATCACCGCCGAAACTCATTTGATATCAAATATAAGAGTAACATTAGTGCATGCATAAACAAAAAATTTATTTGATAATAAGCTATTTACAATTGTTATATTTCTATTTATGTTTAAAATCAGTTAGACCTTATTGTTCTATTTATTCATGATGCAGTATTATCCTAAGTTTTCTAAAGAAAATGATACAAACCATCAATTCGACAATACTTGATAAGAATACGATGAGATCAAAAAAAGAATAATGAGAAATATTTCAATTAATATACTTGTGCAGGTCTCGTTTTTATAACAACCTGTAAATAATCTTCCTGACTGTCTTCGAAATCACTATCTCCATATCCTGAACTGAAAAAATCGTTACAAAATATATTACTGTGGTGCAAAAAACTGTAAAAAATTTTTACGCGTACAAGTATATTAGTATTAGAAAATTAAAAAAAAATATCTTAATTTATAAAATAAATTATTAAATTTTTTATGCACCACAATACTCGTTTAATTTAACAGAGATAAGTATTCATACATATTTAAAACTAACCTATGGTTTAAGTCCATTTCTTCATCATGACTTAGTTGCTTACGCTTGTGGAGATTCATCCGCTCAGATAAATATACAAAATATATCACAGGATCAGACAGGCTTAAGTGCATCTTTTTAAGTATAATAATAGGAGCCTTGAGTTTTAGAGATTCTGTTGTCAGTTTTCACTATTATTGCACGGGGTATTATTACAAGTCTTGTTTTTGAATATTATCTTCTAAATTGCATAAAATTTTTTTTTAGAAAGATCATATTGGGAGAATGTTTTATTAATTTAATCTCAATTATTTACACGTTTCTAACTTAAATACTACTGGTTTTTCACGATAGCATCCATTTTTTTAAAGTCATATAATTAACAACTTTACCTAACTGTTTGTTAATAATCTTTGGATGAATAGATTTTATACATTTGTGTCTCAGTTTAAGGATCAAAGTCATAATTAGGCTGTAGTAAGACCATTAAAACCACTAAAGCGTCTTTAAATCACACGAATTAAATTTTGCTGCAATATTTATTGTTAATATTAAATCTATTGTTATATAATAATACAGATGTTAATATTAGACTTGTTGGTAAAACACTATTAAACTATTTTGAGGAAACTGAAATTTGATGTTTAATTAATATGATGTATAATTCGTTAATCAATTTTCTTTATCTGCATTTTAATATAAAAGTCATTCGGGTATTAATTATATTAATGATTTTAAAGTAGTGTAACTTATGTCGACGTATAGTTTACATCAAGGCATTGTGACGGATAGCATAGTTGGTAAAGCTTAATGAGTCTAGAGGTTTTTAGTTTGATTCCCGGTGGTATTTGGTTTGATTCCCGGTGGAAAACTTTAAATTTTTATGCTTTTTAAGGAATCATTTTCCTGTCGATTTTTTAGTCGGTCTTTGAGTTATCAAATTTTTAATTAACTCCAATGTAAATCCAAAAGTATCCAGCTCGCGCACTCTTAAAACAGCGTTTCTTTAAAAAATCAATTGATCGTAAGTACATGCATGGTGCATTATTTTTCGACATGTTTTTCTATAAAGTTTGAACTGATTTTCAAAAATAATTAGTTCTAGTACCTGCAGTATCAAATAAAATTTTAATCGTAATAATGGTGAGTTACATTGTTATTTTAAGTTATATGCATCGCCATTTCTTTGTCTAATTGCGTAAAAATTTAGTGCAGAATTTTAAGTTAAATATGCTGTACTTCTCCTCCTTAGGTATCAGTAACCATTCACAAGTAATGATGATTTCAACCATGAAAACAAAAAATTGGATCATAAAACTATATAAATAACAGTATATAAAAAAAATATATAATAATTTCTAAATTGTACACTTACCTTGAAGAAGTTACATATATTAAATTTTTACCAATATATAAGCACTAGAACATCAATAAAGAAAAAAATGAATTTCCAACAAAATCTTATTACTGATACACAAAGCTTTCTCTTAGCAGCGAAAAATAATTTATCAACTAAAACAAATATTGTCTAAAATTTAATTTAAAAAAAAACATTTTTCACTCGTCATACCATTTTATTTGATGCTTTCGTCGAAGGGATTCTAAAGAAAAAGGTTGTCCCCCATTTTGTTATGGCCGCCATATTAGATTTCGTATGGCGGTACACGTTTTACGGTATTCCGCTGGTGATACCCTTTCATTTGATACCCATGATGAGGGGGTTAAAAAAAATGAATCCACCATTTTGTTGTTGCTGCCATATAGGATTCGGTATGACGGTACACCTCTTACGGTATTCCACTGGTGATATCCTTTCATTTGCTCCCATGTCGATCGGATTGTAAAGAAAAAGTGAATCTGTCATAGTGTTGTTGCCATCATATTGGATTTACCACCTCAACCTACACAAGGAATGTCGTTAGACGTATAGTGATTGTTCTCAAGGCTCTTGGGAAACATGCGGGTACATGGGTTTATTACTGTATAATGAGAAACAGTTACCTAAAACAATATTTAAATTCAATTTTTGGGGTTATGTTTGAGTATTGCAAACTTTTATAATCCGTTTTCTTAGTATTTATATACACTAAAGCAACAATAATATTTATTGAATACGCCTTTATGAACAAATAATTAGCTCAAGACCACCGGTTTCATTGATTTTTTTAAAAATTTGTGAAAACTTATTTTTTTTAGGTTAGGTTTTTATTTTTAGACTATGGCTATAGTTTCCTGTATTTGTGATGCAATCACCTACAAATTTAAAAAAAAACGCTTCTCTGTCTCCTTTCTATCTGGAGATATTTGATTTCGAAAAAAGTTACCTTTGATTTCATCGTTTTAGAACATAGTGCGCTGCCTCGCTGCACCAAGCAGTAATTCAAGAGTGGCGCTGTCTCGGATAGATCGTGGATCCAGACTTCGACGTACATCACGAAGTTGACCTACTCCTTGGAGTCTGAGTACATTATTACCTGCTTAAGCTGGGATTTATCCAATAAAGTGAGAATGCTGGATTCTGCTTCCTCCCCAAACACACACCTAGCATACATAACTCTACAGGATGACCCAGAGCCCCGTGGTATCATCAACTTATGTACATGCTACAGTATTTTAGCTGACTAAGGTCCCTAAAGCTCACCATCGCTTACCGAATAATATTGCATGTAATAGCACTTTCAGTTATCACCAGCGCACCGATAATAACCAGTACATTGTCCGTTTGCCTTTCAAGCAAAACGGCGCGCAATACTTCGGTGATAGTTTGCTGAGCGTTTAAGATTCTTTTTGATCATTGCGCTATGCATTCAACGACAATCAATCATAGCTTGTGCTTACTCATGATTTATGAAAGAGCACTTCGTC
This sequence comes from Copidosoma aretas, assembly GCA_030522625.1. Taxonomy (NCBI): domain Eukaryota; kingdom Metazoa; phylum Arthropoda; class Insecta; order Hymenoptera; family Encyrtidae; genus Copidosoma; species Copidosoma aretas. The sequence continues at coordinate 22,392 of JAPYYV010000606.1, forward strand.
CTTGGCCATATTAAGCGACTGACGAGGGCCAAGCTTGCTTATGAAATCAGCACACTACATTCAGAACCATGGCATCTGACAGCATAAGGATTAAGAAAAAGAGATACGCGATGTATTAAACACCTGGTATTTCACATAATGCGGCTATAGCTTTAACGATATCTTGCACGCTGGTCTAGCTTCAAGCCGCGTTACCTGGCCCTTATGCATTAGAGGAAACATCGTATCACATTTTGTAACAATATCCGTATGATGTGTTATCGGATTTTGATAGGGACCTCCAACGGATTATATAAAGCCATGGTCGAAGCACTTCGCCAATGCAGTACTCGGACAGTGCTGCTCACCTCGCATTTTATTACGCACCCTTTTGCAGCTATGCAAAGACAAATAAAAATTGACTGAAATCCGTCCCCATTGTTTTAAACAACGGATATGCAAATTAGTTTCTATCTGGAGCGTACTACGCACAGTAGGCGGAAACGTGATTTTTCTTGGAATCGGCTGCTATATTAATCCGATTAAGATGATTTTTTTTGAGCATCAAGGTGAGACAACGTAGAATAGCAAAAAATTGGTCCAAAGAAAAAAACAATTACGGGTGTGGAAACCACCCCTAAAGGCACCCTTCACGACTGGTAATGGACTAAATCATCGTCTAGCAAGCCAGCAGATGATTCTTTTTTTCTGAAAATTAGTATACCCATGTTTTTTTAGTTAGTCGCTGAATTAAAATCTGATAACAATTTTAAAATTCTAAATGGCAGATTCAATATGGCGGCCGAAAAAAGAAATAATTTTAAAAAAGTTATTAAAATATGTACATAGATGTTTCTTGGAGTGCTTATTACGAATCTTTTATCAAAAATAAAAAATTTAAAATGTCATATCCAACATGTCAGCCGAAGGAATGAAAAATTGTCAAACGTCTATAAAATATGCACATCGGAGTTTTTGGGGTGCTAATTAGGAATCTTTTATTGAAAATGAGGAATTCAAAGTGGCGGATCCAATATGGCAGCCAAGAACGAAATAAAATTTTTGCAAAAATCTTAAAAAATGATGTTTTACAATGCCTATTACTATTTTTCTATTAAGGATGAATTCAAAATGGCAGATTCAATGTGGCAGCAAAAAAAAAATTAGTTTGGAATTATTAAAAAATAATATTTGATGGTGCTTATTACTAATTTTCGATCCAAAATAAATTAAAAATGGCAAATTCAATGTCGCTGCCAAAAATCAAAAAAAGTTTTGTATGTCTTCAAAAATATTGTTTTATGGTGCTTATGACTAAATTTCTATCGAAAATATATTCAAATTTGCAAATTCGATGTGATAGCCAATGTAATCAAAATTTGTAAATTCTTCAAAAATTGGTTTTGTAGGTTTTTTGGGTCACGTGTTAATAGTCTGACATGTACTTGGGGCAATTTTTTATAATAGCATAATCTGCGCTGGTACCCTGGTCATTGTAAGTTTTACGCAATTCTGACGCACAACGTCTGACGTTAGAAAAATGACGTAAGCCTTACAAATGGTCTGCTTCTGCAGTCTTACGTAATTTTTATGTTTGGAAAGTTCATCGGAAACTTGCATCAGACTTACATTAAACTTACGGTCAGGCATAAGAATTGCGAAAACTTACGTTAGGTCGAGTGCAAAAGACGAAGGAATCTAATGTGCGCACACTTGCATAGACTTGAAGCAGACCTACGCATAGTTTGACGAATCGCAAAAAAATATGTCAAAGTTTCTGCTATAACTGCATTTTGCTCTGAAAAATAATTTTTTCGTATGGTTTTACTCGTCTTGGACTCTATTTTTAGAATCCGTTTCTCTCGAATCTATATGTATCTTAAAATATTATTTAAAGTTATTGTCAATTTATTGCAATAAAACTAAACTGAAATAATTTTGGAAATTCCCCAAATTCTCGCATGAGACCTGATCTTGCGAATTACAAATGATTGTTCATTAATTATAATTAATGCTAGGAAATGATTTATTAAGAAATATTAATGTGGCGATCTTATTCGTTTTAAATATTAGTCTCCATAATTTTATAGTTTTATATAAATAAGCCGTATGTTTAATTTTGAACTCATGTAATATGTAGTATTTGAATATATATTTGGATCATACGATACTTTAATTTAAAGTAATCTTTTAATGACACAAAAAAGTATGGAGAACTCTTATGCAGAATACTTTCTGTAAATCTGCATGCAATAATTCGAGTTTTTTTTTCTTTAAGTATGTTTTATTAACCTTATTCTGTTTTATACGTAAAGTATATTTATTCTTTGTTCGTAACTGTATCCTGTCACTAAAAATTACAATAAGAATTATCTTTAAGTCTTATTCTGCTGTGTTTCGTTTTAAATAACATTTATCTAATCTCTTATACTTTATCGTACACATAATATCAAAACAATAAATTGTAATAGAGAAATTACAACCAACATAAGACGGGCGATGAGTGAGAATAATATAGATGAAAGTGAAGATGAGTACGTACTTACGGAAGAAGATAAGACCAGATGAAATCATGATACGTATTGTTTAAAAAAATTTTATGGACTCATTTATAATGCTAACTCACAACTTTAAGTTTATTCGAATGGATAATTATATAAACAGTGGACCTGTTTAAATTTATGTTGTCATTTGTACACATACTTCTGTAAATTAATGTTAATAAACTCTTACTTGGAACGAAAAGCTTTATTTGATAATTGTAAATGTATAACGTGTACTCTTTTTTAACATTGGAGTTCACTAGTATGCTGAGTATTTATTAGAAAATTTCTTTGACTACAACCAGCATAAACAGTATCCTTTCCTACAGTGAAATAATTCTTATTGTTTCCCTCTGAAAGATCTTGGATATGGCATTTAGAATTTCCTATTTATGATAAAAGATTCTTAATCACCACCCCAAAAAACCTGCCTGTACATATTTCCATAGACTTTTGACAATTTTTTATTCTTCCGGCTGCCATATTAGATCCGCTATATTAAATTTCTTATTCTTGATAAAAGATTCGTAATTAGCAGCCTAACAAACCCTCATGTACATATTCTCATAGACTTTTGACAATTTTTCATCTTTTTGGCTGCCATATAAGATTCACTTTTTTTAACTTCTCTCTTGATTAAAGATTTGTAATCTGCACACCAAAAACCCGTATGTACATATTTTTAAATTTAAAAAACTTTTTTTTTGGCTGCCATATTGAACCTGCCATTTTGAATTTTTGAATTTTTATGTCAGATTCTAGTACAGCGACTAAAAAAACATAAGTATACCAATTTTCAGAAATAAGTAATAATATGCTGGCTTTCTAGACAATGATCTAGCGGATTACCAGCCGTGAAGGGTGCATTTATGGGTGGTTTCCACCCCGCAAGAATTTTTTTTTATTTAGAACAATTTTCTTCTATTCTCCGTTGTCTTACCTTAATGCTCCCAAGAAATCATTTCAATCGGTTCAATACAGCAGCCGCTATTTTATTGATTCATAAAAAAGCACGCTCCTCCCTACTGTGCGACATTAAGACTGCCTGCTAACGCGCCATCAGCAAATCAGCCTCCTAAAATTCGGTTGATTTTCATTAAGCAAATAGATGTCAAAAGTGCCCCATAACCTGCTGGATTTTCAAGAAAACAATCGTCTTTGCCGCACGTGAATGCAGTTTTGCACCGAAGGACTAGTGAGCGAATTAAGCATCAGCTGAAATCCCGTCTTTAATACTTTTTACCTGGCCCTTGCAGCCGTTCAGCAGGAAGATGAAAAAACGCACAATGCTTCCTGCTCTAGCTTGCACTCTCGATCCCTGTAGCTGACTTGTCCGAATCCTTCTAAATTTAAACTTCTGTTGTAACACCTATGGCGCTCCCGCCTATGGCGCTCCCGATCCTCTAATGATTAAGAACAAAAATAAACTGAAAATAATTTTCCTATCTGTCATCGTTTACGAAATATTTGAAAAATAGGCTTAACAAAAACTTGTAGGTTAGGTTTTGATCTTCTATTCTCCTATTTTTTCTTAATTTTCTATAAAAAGAAAAAGAAAATAGAAGACATCTTATTTTTTTATCTGTTTGCGTTGGCAAGATATTAGGTTTTGAGTAAAAAAAAACATTCCTCACTGTGCGCCGCTCTAAATTCCGAAACACTGATAACGAAGATAACTTTGTCAGAAATCAAATATCTGCAGGTAGGAAAAAGGTAGAAATATGAACTCTTTTTTGATTTGTCGATAATAGCAAACTAGGAAAACTCTAGCTAAAGTCCTAAAGACATAAGCCAACATTATAGTATTAAGAATCTTCAAAATTTTTTGAAAATCAAGTTCAACTGCTTGAATTTGCTTATTCATTTATTTCAACCGATGCTGTAAAGTATTCTTTAGTCACTTTTACATCATAATAAATTATTGGAAAAGTATTTTAATTCATTTACATTTAATCCTAACCTTAAAATAAATATAAAGGCGAAATATCAAGCGGCAGTGTTGAGATATTGCTTGTTCAAAATTTAGTTGAATGTTTAACTTGTGTGCAGTGTGTATCGTGTGAGTGAGAGAAAGCTATCTGTTGGCCAGCTATAATTGTTTCGAGGAGTCGCTTGCGTGTGACTATGGAATCCGTATGCGTGTGTATATTGACACATATGTAGTAACTTTACTGTTGCGCCGAGCTCCGCTAGAACAGCCTCCTTTGGTAAGCGCTAACAGCAGGACGCGTCTCAGTGCTCGCTGTAATTTCTACCATTACCACGTGTCAAATGCATCATGATTCCATCTTTGTAATAAAGTTGTTGCATTTTCAAGTACTTAAAAATTACAGAGTTGGTGAATTAATCTGCGGCCCCTCACCCCAACCGTACCCACGGTGCCGGCAAACAAATGAATAAATTACTGTGTTGTTCCGTCGAACTCAGCACATACGTTGACTATTCTGAGTATAACTTTATTAGAAAGGAATAGTCTACAATTAAAATAAAGCTGCCTCGTCGGACTTTGCACATTTTCGGTCCTTCGAGCTGGATTGTAACTGCATTGGGAAGAAGAAGCCAGCGATCGTGCTTTGGCCATCTTGGCCCTGTTGGCTCAGCCTTTAACATCGATGGCGGCCATCTTTGCATCGTCTGGCGCTTAATACACTAAAGGAAATTCGGGGGAGGGTGATTCTCTTGCGCGCTCTCTTTCTCTCTACACTTTGCTACATTGAAGCATACATTCTCGTGCTCCGCACACGTCTATGACGTGCGCGAGCGTTTTTTACTCAACTACCTGTCTGCGAGAAATCTTCTTATATCTAAAGCTGCACAACCATACTTTTTTTTTTCTATTTCTTTTGTCTCTTAATATCATAGGAATCAACGGATCGCTACAGTAAACCGCTCTATTAAAAATATCCAATAACTTAGCTTTCCTGGAGGTTTGTCGTGCGTGTGAGGTCTGGTTTCTACGATACAACCTGTGCCAAGACTCGTTCGCGTCTTCGGAATCAAAAAGCATCGGTAGTCGAAATTGACGTGCAATAGAACGACCATGCTTTAAAAACTTGTAAACAGTTAAACTTATTCCTACAAACAGATATGTTTAAAGTCGACATGTCCTCGCCGTCCCGTGTCCTGTCAATCCCCCTTCCGTCCCCCCAATTTTGCACTTGTCTCTCGTTTCGTTTATGTGCATCGGATCTTTACCAAATTTTTTTGCCAGCTCTGTTAGGTTAAAATATTTGACACGTGTCTCGGCGATTGATCGAATTGGCCTTTTTTTACGAAATACATGTGTAAACGATAGTTTTACTTTCAACGCTAGTAGCAAAATAGTACACTATTTTAGATGGTCTTAACTTGACTTAAATAAAAGCTTAAGTGGAACCCTATCAATTAAAAAAAAGTTTGTTGGATTCCGTGTGCCCGATTAAAAGTTACAGCGGTTTAAAGACGAACAACGGATTTCATAAAATATCCACGAAATCTAATTGCCAACGATTTTCGTGTCTCTTCTTCAAACAGCTGTAACTTTCGAGCGGTAGCACTAAACTAAATAAACTTATTTTTAATCGAAAGGGCTTGACCCTAGCTTTCATTTAAGGAGGTTTGGGAGAAAAGTTAAACATTTAAAATCTTCTTTAAAAAACATATGTTATTCTACAACACTTCAGAAATGCGTATGAATTTTTTCAGATTTTTCGCTGAGGAAATTTTTGAGAAAAAATGTTGAAAATAGGCAAGTTAATACGAACTCTTATGGAAGGACGAGATTCAGTCGCCTTTCGGTTAGAATTTCAGCATAATGTAAATGTGTTTGAACAAAAAATAAAGTTCGTACAGATACCTTGGTACAAAAGAAAGATACACGTAAAAAAAAATCAATCCTTTCTAAGCAATTTTAAGAAATATCAATCTTTTGAGGTTCAAGATACTGAGTTTGTAGGCTGCAAGATGATGCGTGGTGAAGGGGGCCTAGTTGCGCGGGCCGGGGGGACTCTTCGTTTCTTGCCCCTCTCAGCAAAACTCCCAAACCTCCTTAAGCTGTGTAAGAACACTTTAAACTCAAACACAGCTTATCTAGACGTTCCTAAAGTGGACTTGTCTTTTCAAAAATTGATAAAAATTCACCATTGTAAAATATCGTGTATCTATTAACCGAAAATCTTTGTAGTAAAATTGCCTTGGGTATTTCTTGAAGATAGTATTTGCAATACAAATATCATAAAAAAATTTTTTTTCAACTAACTAAAGTTTCAATAAATTTTAAAGTTCATCTGGGCAAGTTAGGGCCGAATCAGCCATATACAATAGGTATAGATATTTTTTATTGGTAAACTCGTATCACATTGTCGATCAAGGGGGCTTGATAGAATTGGGTTGAGTAAATGATCGCCATTATGCACTGGCGGACAGGTTCAAGTAACAAGCCATGCTATTGTTACGTCGGACGGACGTAGCGTTGTAGTATATAATATTTAGGCCTAAGCTTGCGCTTAATAGCCTGGGACCTGAGTTGATTCGAGGATCGCGGGAAGTATTGGCGGTAAGGTAGCCGTTGTGGCCTGTATGGTAGCTAGAGCTAGACAGTCGCGGCGAGGAGACGAATTCTGTTTCTCTACCTCCTGGGCGCGTCTGTTGAGCATGTACGCCCGAGCTTCCTACTGGGTTAAGGCAAACGCCGTCCAGTTCGGGTTAAAGCTCCCTCGGTGTGCGTGCGTCGTACATGCGTGATTGCTGAGCTTGGAGTACTGGGTCCCAGCGCCCGTAACTGCGGCTCACTAGTGCGGGTGGCTCTGTGAACAGATCGCGGGGCCACGGATACGCGCCTAAGCGTGGTATAAGTTTAAATGAAAGAGAGAGAGAGTGAATCCGAATTTAACATACTTTTATTGTTTGAGTAAATGGGTTGTACAAATGGGGAGGGGCAGCTACGCGTGGTGATTTCTAAATGGTGGCCTCCGGGTGTTCGTCCCGGGAGTTTTCCTTCCCGTGGGTGTACGTCTGGTCGGTCCTTGGATTCTACCTCTGTGTGAACGTTCAGAGACTTATTTTTCTCGAAAGTATGCGTCCAGATGGTGGTGATGCGCGTCGCTAGGTGCTCGTTCCATGAGTTTTTCTTCTCGTGAGTGTACGTCTAGTCGAGAGAGAGAGAGAGACTACTCCGGATCGGTCACCAGATGGTAGAGCTCTCTGGCTTTTGGGCTCACCAACGCAGAGTGGGCCAAAACGCCAAAAAAAGGGTAAAAATTCCCGCTTCAACTCAATTTTGCTCCAAAAAAATATTTTTTGGTACGGTTTTACTCGTTATGACCTCTAGTTTCAGAATCCGTTTCCCTCGCATG
>JAPYYV010000607.1:0-33219 GCA_030522625.1 Copidosoma aretas
TTTACCATTAGAACAGTTAGATTTTAATGACCCAAATATGTATATATTTGAAAACAACTACAATAATGACCATGGTGTTGAAACAACCTTGGAAATAGTAATTAAGAGTACGTCTAGCAGTCATACTTGTATGAATGCAATAGAAATAGAATCTTTAGGAGAAAATGCAAGCTATATTCATGATGCGCATTCCATTCCTATGGGTACTTCAAATCAAGCAACAAATGCATGTGAAACTGGCACTGATACAGGCATGGGTGAAATAAAAATAACAAATTCGTCTGATGTAGGTATGAATTTTCATACTGATACAGTTAGTGTGACACCTAATGCTATTAGTACTATTTCATCAGCTGAACTGATGAGTGGAGAGGCAATGGTAGTTGATAATCCGTTTGTACCTTCTATGGAAGAAGATGCTCTTCAATATATCCATGAGATTGAAAAGGATATTTCTGGTAAGGAGATTGTTGTAAATTATTCAGCTGACGCAGTTCTAGATTTAACAGCGAACAGTAAATCCCACAGCTGTGAAAACTCACAAGAAATAAAAGAAAACATGTCGACCTCTAATTTTAAAGATTTAGACATTTCTGATGATCTAAAGAGGTATTTTACCCACGCGGAATTTTTCACGTGGGTAGTAGTACCCATAGAACCCTCATGTTCTGCCGGCATTACGATTGTTACATTTGTGTAGCAGCTAAAAGTACGGTACATAAAAAAACTGTGAAAGGTTGAGGTCATAGGAAGGAACTAGTCATAATATGAACAAACGATTAAAAAGTAAAGTTCAAGGTCAAAGTCATTCTAATGATTCGCTATCTTAGTGGGGCTGAACAAAGTCAACAAGCAATAGTTATAATATCGCAAGAAAGATAAAGAGATTGTCTGACAGCACTAAGAGTAACTGGTTTTGGATATTTTGTGTTACAAGGCCGGCGAAAAAGCATTGTCGCTCAAAGCAGGCAACAACGTCCAATTCGAATTAAAAAATCGTAGAGGACGAAAACAAAAGTTTTGTTAAATTCAGATAAAAAGCTTTGAAAGCAGGCCTTAATATCCGAGAAACGTTTAAATAGTTTCCTCGTAGATAATATGTCAGTGCAACAAATAAAAAATCTTACCACTGTCGTTTGAGCCAAAACTGGAAGAAAATCAATACCTTTTACCTATATTTCGCATGTATCCGATAAATTAAATTTATTGGAAAAAATATACCGAAGCGATCGTTACGAGTTGGAAACAACCTCAAATTAAATAAAGGATAGAAGGCCGTTAAATTGGGGATGCTACAGAGGTACTCAAAGCTGTCTTGGAAATCCGGAATTTAATTGGAAAATATAAGGTAAAAGTTATGGCCGACGTAGGTCAAGGATTCGTAAGAATTCGTTTAACAATGATTCACGATAGTTGTACATTGTCATGTTATAAGGATGTGGAAACTAAAAACTATTATCTTGAGCAGGCAAACAAAAATTGAAAACCAATTATAAAGATAATTTATGCGTTACATTTAATGCTAAGTTAGCTGGTGTCAAAAAACTTATCATGCTTTGCATTGTCCCGGATATAAAAGAATCTTATGAAAATATTAAAATTGTTTTTGAAGTAACCAATATTAACGAAGTACCATTTAGATTTGTAGCAGATCTTAAATTGATTCCTATAATTAATGGGCAGCGAACAGCAACTAATATTTATCCATGCCGTTTTTGTTTTGTAAGCTTAAAACAGTTGGCATGCTCTGAAATTGAGGAAAAATTAGAACTCAACGGAGAGGAAAATCCTTTGAGACTCGGAACGTACGGGGATTTAGGAAAGAACTCTATAATTTTCGAGACTCTAGAAAAGAATAAAAAACAGCTGACAAAGCGCATAGTATAGTAAACTTACCATGGTTCAAAGAAGACAACAACAAATACGTTATCGAAAAATGTGCGATTCTTGAATCACACTTACTTCAAGGATTAGCCGATGATCCATTTTTAAAAGGATTAGTTTCCCTTCTTATTGCTGACGTGGCATCATTTTTGTGGCCACAAAAACCACACCTATTATCAAAAAATTATTAGAAGACAATTTTTGAAGGAAATGCTTACCGTAAGCTTCTATGTTCTGCAGATTACTAAAATGATCCAATAATCTATAACAATGTAGGTTGGCTTCGTTTGCTTACATATATAAACGCTTTTAAGGATATGAACAAAGTTTTATAAGCTTTTTTGTCTAATAAAGTGAACACACAGGATTTAGACAGGAATATATTCCTATGTATTCCTATATATTCGTACATATACGATAATCAGACAAAATTTATAGAGGGATTAATAATTCCGCAACTTTAAATTTACTTGTTATATGACAACATTTAACGGATTGCCACCATTTTCTTGAAGGTGATCGACTTGAAATATGGTCAGAAGAGGCAGGTGAATCTATTCTCTCCAAGCCAACGCAGAGGTTGCGCCCTCTAAAGTAGAAAATAGTAAACAGTTCTTGCATGTAAACAAACAGTGCTCGCGGCGCAAGACAAGGTGCGAAAGATAGTGCCTGGGCAAGATGCGGGACTATGGGAAGGGGGGATCGCGGACGTTGTCGTGTTCTCTCTAGTCCGCTTATCGCAAGCAGCTATATGCACGTATGTATGCTCTAAGCCGTTTGTTTACATGAAAGAACTTTTTGATATTTTCTAATACAGAGGACTTAACCTCTGCGTTGACTCGCAGATAATACACTGAGAATTTTTGATTTATTGTAATAAATACAAAATTACCATGATAACCTAGCCATCTTATGCCTCCAAATTAAAAAAAGCAGTAGTATCATTTTTGTCTCTACACATTTTATTGATTTTTCATCGACTTTAGTATATATAAATATGTATACATCTTACTATGTTACTATGTATGTATAGTTGTAGGGATTAAATTTTTTGGCCCCCCACGGCCCACACGTCCCTCCTCCAGCCCTGCCATAATTCACGGGTGCATTCGTTCGATTTCTACGTATTTTATAACACTGTAACTTGTTTCTCGCCCCCAGCTGAAACTCGTATTTTCAGAATTTATTTTTAGCCACCCCCCCCCCTCCCCCAGTCCTTCCACGAAGACTTAAAATTTTTTTGAATCTTATATATTCGCCCCTTCCCACTCCCTCCCCCGCATTTTACAATAGCCGAAGATGTCCAAAGTCACCCGAAAGACACTTTCTCGCCGAACTCTGCCGGAAACTGACTAATTATTCCGATTACAGACTGATCCTCTCACCGAAGCCCTCCAACATCGTCAAACATTGCTGAAAATATTTAATTGCAGCCAAAGCCGCTCCTGCACAGCCTTTCGTGGTTTTCTGTTTATCTCGCACCTCTTTTTTGGCAATTAGACAGAGGAACAACAATACAACGTTACCTTTGGTGATAAGCCTGATGAAACAGATAACGGCAGACTCCTACGCTCGAGCTCAATACGAAATAAAAATAAATTATAACTCAAATACCTACAACCAAATGACCAAATAGACCTGCCCACTTAAACTGTATATTAGTAGATCATTCATTTTCAACGTACATGGGATGATAACACCCTACTACAGAAATCGGGTGGAGCGACTGATTCATGTATTTCATCGAAAATAAACCAGGTGTGTGCAAAACACGATTGTGCTGTAGTCTAGCAAACCTTATCCAAGCAGTCATAGGCTAAATTATCCTAATCTGATACCGTGTTCTCTTTATCCAAAATATTATTAGCAACATATTTCCGTTACTATACTTACTGTAATAGTGTATTATACTTTAATCATGATGTTATTAAGAGAAGATTTGCTGGATAGCACATGCTTTTGACAAGCTTTATATTTGTCTGACAGAAAATGTGTGTTTTCATACAATGTTGTACTACAACGTCTTAAAATAACGAACTTTCTTCTACTGCTGCAGAAAATCATAAACATGACAGACAGTTATATCACTGATAAGACAGATAATAGTTAGGATACCCGTACACTTTAGCTTAATATATAATTGAAATAAATAAAAACTCACGCACCTAAAACTAAATCGTTAAAGTAACTCGCCTGATTACAATGTTTATTAATAAATAATTTATTCACTAATTCAAAGTAATTTCAAAAGAAAGAAAAAAACGAGTCGAACTACATTAACAAAAAAGCATAACATAATTCAACATAATAACAGAAAAACAAACAAATATTAAAAGTCAATACTATTTATTTTACGGTGTAAAAAATAAATTGTTTTTATCTTCATACCAAATTATCGACACAAAAAATCATTATTTTTGGTGTCAAAGATGCAGTAGAATATGCAAAAAAAAAGTTAAAAAATAACCAGAATTAAGTGAATATAAAATCGTCTTATACAGAACAGCTGTTCTTTATCTGCAAATAACTATGTTTCAGACTACTGCACACAGTGAATGACCGGTAGATAGCGCTAGTAGGGCTAGTCCGTTACCCTATTAAGTGCTATAGAGCAAGGATAATCTTAGCAGAATGGAAGCCGAGAGAAGCTTTGAAACTTGCAAGAGCAGTATATTGCGTGGAGCTATTTGTAGGCGTCGTAGACCGATGGCACGAGACCGATTTCCAAACATGATTAGTAACCGTCTGGGAGTTGGAAAAATGTATACTTTATGTTGAAGTTATACAGAATGTATATTTTTTAAGTCTGGCACGCATGCCGAAGATGGTTTTCCCATTCGAAACCTATGAGTACGAGTCAGTGACCCTCTCGCTCGCACTTATAGGTTTTAAATGGGAAAACGATCTTCTGCATGCATGCCAGACTTAAAAACTTTATATTCTCCATAATTTTGATATGGAGAATACATTTTTCTAACTCCCACACGGGTACTTATCATGTTTGAAAATCGATCTCGTGCCACCGGTCTATCAGCAAATAAGGTTTTGTTAGCAATAATCCAGAATTGTATCAAGTTCTATAATGATACACATAAAATCTATCTCCCTTCGAGCCAAATAATACATAACGTCTCAATATATACGATTCTTTCCACAGCTTCCATACTTATGACTATAAAATTTTGGTGTATGATTATGAATATCGTTACTCTATTTATTATTCTTATTCTCTCCATAATTAATGTTCGTAAAACTAATATCGTCGTCATTATTATTTAGTCAGTAATTACTTAAATTGTACCTGCATTCAGCTCATGGTCGGGGCAAATGGAGTCTATCTATAACAATATAATGCGAGTCTGTATTTACTAATATAAATGCACATGCTTCTAATTGGAGTCCATCTTCAACATAGTAAGATACAGGTATGTGTTCCCGATTGGAGTCAGCCCTCAACATGGTAGGATTCAATTATTTTTCCCTATTTGTATGGGGCCCTATTCATGCTCGTGCAAAAACGCTAAAATGTTCTAAAGTTTGATTATATTTAGCTTTTCAACGTCTAATTTAAGAGAAGCTGATGTTATCATATGGGCATGGACGTATGAGTACATGCATTGTCTAAAGTCAAATAATCATTGTCAGGCTGAACCCTGCGCAGTTTTAAGCGCCCGGCTTCTGCCTTAAGGGGGCTCCTGCGCGAAGTAATACCAACCCTAAAATAATTGAATTAGTTGGTATCACTGCTACTTACTGCTGTATATACATATACATGATGCGAGCATCATCTGCACCATCATATATATGTATAGCTGTATAGTAAAGAAATGATACGACCCTCACTCCGCAGAATATCTCGAATTTTTTCATGGATACCGATATTTTGCGAGCTACCATCTGAACGCTGAGGTTTTTTTTTCAAAACAGTCCATGTCTTGATATGTAACTCCTTGATTATTGTTACAAAATTACGATGTTTTTACGCTGCACTATAAGAGGATGTGTATAATGTGCGAACTTAGAGAGCAAATATCTCGATATTTTCCACGGTTAGAGGGGTAAATAAAGACACCACTGGAATCAGCGGGTTCTTATCCATCAATTAAACTACCTACAACCTCTTAACTCCTCCCGCTGGAGCTCCCTTAAGTAGGCTCGTCCCAAAAACAAAAATAGTATAAAAGTCATGAAAACTACTACAATTCGTTCGTCAAGTTGTTAGACGAGTAGTGTCAAACTTTGAGGCGATCGATGGCACAGTTTTCGAGTAAATCAAAGCCAAATTTACGTTACTTCACATTGGCTGTTATTGTTGAAATACAAAATATCTAAGTAAATCTTACACATTTTCGGTAAAAAAATACTGACAGTATAAAAAACTTACCGAATTAAAGCTTATTAAATTACGAAACTATTAATATGGAAAACAGAGAATTCTAAATTTGTTCAAACAGAGGGCTCTAAATTTTCAATTTCTTAAGTAAACAATGACAAATAAAATTCGATTGTTAATTGTAATAAGATTTAATTAGGACCTTGTAATGTTCACCAAATAAATTTATTGTCAATTTACCCTTATTTTAATGAACAATTATACTTAATTCTTAATTGAATCTTACTTCAATTAACAATTAAACTTAATTGTTAATTGAATCTTGATTAAAACGATTTAATTAACGATTAAATTTTATTTTTTTAAATGCAATCGAACGAAAAATGACTGTTTATTTAAACCGCACACATGTGTAATCCTAATTTTTGCGACGAGTAGAATTATTCTTGAGTGTAACCTAATATTTTAGATAAAATAAAACGGTGCAGGAAATGCAGGGTTGATCGGCCCCCGCTTAAGTCCTGGCACGTGCCGACTGAAGTTGATCAAATCCTTCTTTTTTAATTTTATTATTACAGTACTTTATGCTGGTATCAAAACAAAATAAGTGCCTTTTCACTTTTTACAAACACGTGTTGCTTGTCGAGACAACGTATCATTAATTTAAAAAAATTTTATCAATAAGCGACTTTCATCTATGTAAGAGTTCTTGGATTCAAGATACCTACGAAATCTCACTCAGAAACGTAACCCCTATCAGATATTTCAGAGCTTTAAAAAATGCCACATGATCCCACACACTACATGATGTGTAGCGGATACGGACGAATAAAAATACTTTGCCTATTTTAAATGAAGTATCATTTTTAACGCATTTGAATAAAATTGTTAATTAAATCTTAATTGAAATGATGCAATCACCAATTAAATTTATTTCTTAATTATATAAGATTTAATTATCAAATAAATTTAAATCATATTTGAAAGAATATTCAATTTGCTCCATAGGTAATTTTCGTAAAACTATCATCACTATCGTCATCGTCATTTATATTTAGTCAATAATTACTCAAATTATAAGTGCATTGCGCTGATGGCCGGGGACACTTAAGTCTATTCATAACAATGTAATGCTAGTCTGTCTTGTATGATATAAATGTACATGTTTCTAATTGTAGTCCGCCCTAAACATGGTAGGATACATGTATGTGTTTCCGTTTGGAGTGAGCCCTTAACATTGTAGGAATACATTATATTTTCTTATGTTCATACGACTCTTTTTATGCTAACGCAAAAACGCTGAAACGCTAAAAGGTCTGATTAGTTTCAGCTTTTCAACATCTAATTCAAAGGAAGCTGATATAATTGTATTTGTTATACGAAAACATAAGCCTATAAGTACATGTATAGTCTTAGGTTAAGTTAAACATTGTCAGGCTAGAACTGGTCCTTCTTTACAAATTTATTTATTTATTCATGAATTTGAAAAAAAATTATCATTGTCATGTTAATTAAAAATCTATGTATTAAAGAAGAATTATGTATCGCAACAGGACTAAGAATAACTCAATTATTGGAATATAGCATTGAAAATGAAGTGATCACAGGTGAGAAAATTAGGGACAGATCTATCACTTGAAGAATAAAATTTAACACCACAACTTTATCCTATTCACCTTTTGTTTTATGTAGAAAACAATTTCCCTTGCAATTGGCTATTTCTATGACTAGTCACAAGGTCAAAGCCTTGATGTATTAGGTTTGTACTTAAAAAAGCCACTATTCACTATTTGTCTAAAAATTGTCAGTATTAATAAATTGTGAATCAGACGAAGAAATTAATTAAAAAAACAACTAAAATATTTATATGTACAACACTTATCATACGTTAATATGAATAAAGAGTTATAGGATAATTTTGAATTCAGAAAGTTATTAAAAATAATTATTGATAAATGCCTATTATACAAAAAACATTCCCACTATTCCAAAAAATTTTACCATCAGCCACCAGAAATCTTATACCTAAGTCGAGAACTACAAGAAACACGTCAGAAATTGTTAATATAAGTTAACCAAAGAAAAAATTAAATTTTGTAAATAATTAATATAGAAATTACCGACCGCTCATTCCTAAAGGTATAAGTATTCTGGCATGAGAGGGTTGGCGCGCAGAGCACTAGTATATACATGTTTTTCTATATTCTATAGTTGTATGAACAAAAGTGAGTTCTAGCCCCCTCTGCTCTCCCCACTCCGCACGTTCTCCCCCCCAGTCCCCCTCAGCTCTTCCCCGGCTCCTCACAGCTCCCCCTTTACCTTCCTTCAGCTTCCCCCCATCACCTTATAACCTATTTCACAATATACACACACACACGCACAACTTAATTATAAGATTATGCATATGAATTAATAATTTAGTTTCATTTCGATTTCTCCCTTCTACATGTTTTAAGATTATAACTATAAGAGAAATTGACACTGATCCCGAAATCTTCCACATGCTATTAAAGTGAATTAGAGCAGATCAAAAAACGTTTTTATATTGCTGGTCAAGTCGAAATTCTGCACGGTGCATTACATGATGTAAAAATTATTAGGTACCTTTCAAAGCAGCTATTGTTAGAGCCAATGCCAGGCCTGTCATGTTTTTCGCAATATTAAATCAATTGTTACGTGTGAATTATGGAATATTTATGTTGGCAATGTTATTAAATTGTCTTATTTATTTTTTAAATATTTAATGTGGAAAAAGCAGGGCAAGCTGATGATTAGTTGATGTGCATATAAAGGTACACCTTGTTTTATATATAATGATGTATAAGATATGACAATAAGTATGGCCAGCTGATCAGAAGAACATAATTAACTATATTATTAGTTGTTCGAAGTTCTTAGTTATAACGAGTGATCTTAGCACATGTTGTTGCTGATTGATCGATAATCAATTAGTTTCAAAATAATCTGATTCATCTAAAATAGTCCTCTTTACTAACAGAATAACGATCATGCGTAATATTAAAGTAAGACACAGTATACTATTAAAGACATATGCACGTGTTACGTCGGGCGAACGACGTGGGTTTCGGGTCTAAGCTCGCACTAAATAACCCGGGATTCTGTAGTCAGGCATCGGTAAGTGTGGTCTGGAAATATCAGTCGTCAGTTCCCTTTTTTCGGACTCGCGTTGTGGTGCGGTGACAGTTTCCTGAGCGCGGTCCGTCAATTCGCTCTTCTTCGCGTGCATAGGCATGTATTGACCCTTATTGATATTATATATTATATTTATATATTAGACCCTTATGGCTGACAAAAATAATACGCCCCAGATATCCACTTTAGGGATATTCGCAAGGGTGAACCCAACCGTAGTGCAATGGAAGGGCCTCACCTCGGAGGAACCGCCGTGTTGATCACGGTTACCTCTGCGCCAGGTAAGTATGGGGCTGGCAATGGGCATGTGTTGACCCAGGTATAACTCGTGGTGGCTTGTCTAGGGCACGGGTTGACCCTTATGCAGCTCACGTTAGGCATGTTAGTGCAGCTTGCGGTGGGCAACCGTGGCTAGTTGTGGCTCCTCCGGGGCATGGATGACCCAAACGTAGTCCGTTGTTCCTGGCTGAAGTACGCAGCACGAAAGCAGGGAGGTGCGAGGTATGCAATGATGGGTAGAAGGGTAGGTGACATAACTTGGTTGAATATGGGATTTGACTTACTGTTTTTTTTAGATTTCTCTTGGTGATACAAGCGGGTACCAAGAGGACAGATTAACAGCGGGCATGTTGACGTTGACAAGACTCCGGGCAAGTGTGGACGAAGAGATGATACTGACGAGGCCCTAAGCAAGTGTGGACCCAGAGATAATGCTGGACACTCTAGGCAAGTGTTGACCTAGAGGTGGAGCCGATTGAGAGACTGACGTTTTCATGCCAAGCGGCGATTTATATAGCTGAAATTCTCTCGCTCCGGAATTTTCCACTCAGGCGGCAAAGGGGCGCCGAAAAAGAATGCGCAGAAGCGGCAAGAGGAAGCGAATTTTCCGGGGTCTGCTTCGAAAGGGTTCCCTTGCGCTGCTTCTACTTGAGCGCACCGCTTCTGTCCTTCTTCTGGCCTCCTATGCCAGAGAGAGGGGAGTATAAATATGTTCTTACTCTACCTTCCCGTCTCTCTTTACAGAATCGTCTTGAGTACTTAGTATTAACAACGACTTGGCGCGCTAGTTAGTAATTATTAAAACTAAACTAGAATCGGTTAACCAAGACAATTGGAACTTGAATGGTAAAAATCGATCAATTTGGTGATAAATAAAGTCCAAAGAGTTAAGTAAGTGGTGTACTTGGTTTATCGATATCATTGCAAATTGTGGTATAAAGAAACAATGCAGTGTCAACTTGCAGGTTGTTGATCATTCAATCTGAACTACTAAATTCGCTCGCTTGTTAATATTTACTCACAACTAATTTATAGAATAATTATTAGTGTCTTGCGATCATACATACTTTTTAAGAGTTTGTGCTATTATAATGATATCGCGGCTTACTAATTGTTAGGCCCTTAATACTAAATCACTTGCTAGTTAATATTTACTAAGAGATTTATTGCAGTAGTTGCTAAATCGAACATCACATAACTATACAAAATTCTAGAGAATTCTCGTGAATACCGTAGCTATAGTTTCCGGGTGGTAAGCATGTATAGCTGTTGTTGTATGCATTGATGTGACAGTACTTGCCATCATTCGAGTATCCTAAAACACTTCTTGTGGAGTGTTGCGTGCTGTAGCTTACGTAGGGAACAATTCGTACGGTCAATTCCATTAGGGCCTTTCTCGTGCATTCGGAGCAGCAGACTTCAAATAGGTGAGTCAGATGGACGGAAAAACCGGGTGATGTAGGTTCAAGTAAACGAGGAAAAAGAAAAGGAAATAATATTGTAAGATTTTGTAAAGTGACAGGTTCCGACGTTACACACGTAAAGCAACGGTTATGAGAACAATTATTTGTTTGAATTTTATATTAAAAAGATATCAATCATGATCGGAGGTTGTAAAATGAGCTGAAAAATGATTCATCAAAAGAAAACATGATGTACAAAGTCTTAACTATTAACGTGAATTTGGTCTCAGCGCAGCATAAACGCTACTATAAGTCATCGGTAAGTGAAGGTATTTACTTTTAGTAGAAAAACAAAAAAGGGATTGTGATGCATTTTATTCATAATGTTTATATTAAAATTTTTTTTTTTAATTCAAAAAACCTTGTTTTCAAACTAATACGAATCATGCTATTTTAATTTTTGTAACAATTCCTTAATTATTTTAAACAAATTATTGTAATAATACCTTTTAAAAAAATGTGATTTCTCTAAAGTTTAATGTTATACTGCTTATATCTTTAAGACATTATTTAATACATTATTATTACATCAACCATAGGAATTCAGAACAATTCTAAAAGAATACCTATAAGAATATTAAAAGACTTTCTTAAGACAATAAATTTTAAGTATGTACTAAGTTTTTTAAATTTAAATTTATAAATTTTTACAATACATCGAGCAGAAAAATTTTGTCCATAATAACAAAGTATTAGAATTTATGCAGTCAAAATATTCTAAACAGTCCCTTTAGCTGAAAAACAAATCATAAGATCACTAGAGTTTATAAAAGCTTTCCAAATAGAATCGTAACAATTGTATAAAATTAGTTGATGGTGCAAGAAAATGTAATAAGTATAATTGCAATAAATCGACGGAATTATTGTACAAATATAAGTTTATAGATAATCTTATATTGATGTAATATAGATGTGATAAAACTTATTAAAAAATTCAAGTATTTTTCGTATGTTTGTTATTGCTGTAATAATTGTTATCTAAGTATTTAAAATAATTGGTAATGTTTTAAAAATAGAAAATTACGGAAAAAATTGTAAAAAAATCGCAAACATCACCATACAACACTTAAAGTTAAGCTTTGACCTCCAATAACCTCAAAAGGAGTGGACTTGGAAAAAAATCATAAGAAACCTTTTTGAATAACGTCGGATTTCCTACAAAAACATCTATGTGTTATTATATTTCGTTAACAGGCCAAGATTTTAAAAAATTCTAAAGAAACAAAAGAACTCTACCTTTGTCTTTTTTTTTTTTTGAAACTGTGGCCTTCGTGAGGAACGGGTTGATATTAATATTTAAAGCTGAAATATAGCAGGAATTGTTTTTTATTTATTTGGAAACGATTTAAGACTATGATAAAATACAATTTAAAAATTCTCCAAATAAGGTCAATCCTAAATTATATATACATGTGTATCAATATTAACCATAAAGGAAAAAAAGAGTCATTATAGGTTTTTAATTAGTGACAAATATTTAATATATCAGTAAAATTAATAATTGTATTGACTATATTTGTTCGACGAATCTTAATTTTTAGGAATAAAGAAGAATAGAATCAGATCTGTTTTAATTTGAATTGAAAGGATCGGAAGTTTTATAAGAAGACATTAACCCATGAATATGCTTCTTAAAAGGAAATTTTCGTGGCTCATGGAAAAAACAACAGATATGGTGCAATCGGCAGTCGAAGCAGTTTTTGGCTTAAGCAAAAGATCTTAAATAGAAATATTAAGTTGAGATAAAGTTGAGATCAAATATTATTTTTATGGACTAAATGATAAAATTATATTGCACATACAAAGCGGAGACTTTCCTATAAAACAGAAAAAATATAAAACTGATTTAAAATATGTAGTTGAGTTAAAATGCAGACACGAGGATATATATATGTAAACTAGAGGCAGGAAGGGTAGGCATATATTTGGGAATGAAAAAAGAAAGAAAAAGGGGAAAAAATAGATTTCGATTTACAAATATCATGTGGGGTTTAAATGCAAACACACCAGGATATAAATGAGAAATAGAGGAAACAATAGTTAGCCTAGAAAAAGGCATAAGAGAAAGACAAGAAATATACTTTTTGCACATGATAAAAAAGAACAAGAGTAGATGATCTTATCTATGCCTAATCGAAGAGTTAACGGACTCAATCAATAAGAATCATACAAAATAGATAAAGAAGTTAAAGTTGTATGTAAAATAGTAGAGCATGGGAAAACGTAAGATTCATAAAAACAGCAGCAAGGGAAATCAACTTGAAAAAATCAAAGACAATTTCACAAAAGAAAGGAAATTTTTTTCCATCATAAAATACAGAAAAACTGTATGGGAATTGACAAGTCTAGAATCTGTAAAATAGAAAATAAAGGAGTCAACTGAGAGAGAGAAATAAAGTGACCAGAAAAACATATAACTAAGTTTAAAAGTTTTCAATTGATTGACTGTAGGCACTGCAATGAAAGATAAAAAAAATATAAATCACACATTGCTGTGTAAAGCGGAAAAAAAGAGATAATAATAATCTTAGTCAGAAATATATGATTAGAAGATAATGAAATAATATGTGGGAGAAAGATGATTCGTGTGAATGTGTAAGATATTGATGTATGCAAGTAAGGCACTGCAGGGTTAAGATCAAAAGTTTAATGATATCTTATGCGTTATTAAATATAATGTAATTTCCAGGTAAAAAGAAGTTTAAAGATGTTGTAGTATGTTTAATCAATTACATATTATACTCTAATAAAAATAAAATTAGTAATGATTTAAAGGGATACAAATTTTTAAAGGGTATAAAACAAGAAAACAAAATTTAGATGTGTATAAAGATCTATAGAAGAAATGAAAAAAAAATTAAATCAAAAATTTACATTTACAAATATTGAGTAAAAAATTTAAAATTATATCTTACTATAATCTTATATTTATTTATGTATTTATTTATTTATCAACGGGCCAGAGACCCAATTACAATGTTTATAAAATTAAGGTGAGCACTTAGGACCAGTGCACCGTCTCAGTTACATAATAAAAAATAACAATAAATGGATTTGTACCTTATATCTAATGTATTTAGTATACATGTACTCATATAGCTAAGTGTGTGCAAGGGATTAAGAAGTACGATTACTAGGCATAGGAGTCAGGTGGCGATGTCCGTTTCGAAATGTGTAGAGAGTATGAGGGTGCGAGGGTTAAATTTAAAGATATGTATGCTGTTGGTTAGGAGTAGGATTTTGTTGATGGAGTTGTCAAGTCTTCTTAATCCACGGATCGGGGTATGATAAAAGTAATTTTTGGAGTGGGTTTCTTCTTGGTAAGTACGGGGGTTGCGGAGGCTGTAATTTAAGGATCAGACTGAGAATAAAGATGTAGATGCATTGGAACGTATGAAGTTATTTTGAAGTTTGAAGATAAAGAGACAATAGAAGAATCAGTGTAATTGTTGGATATTTATTTGTAAAAATGCGAACATAATCTACTAAAACTATGATCGAGATAAGTCATAGGTGCAATTGTTTTATAGCATGCTTGGCGGAGTGTTCTGTGAATAACAAAATTTAGTTGTTTAAATTTCACTTGTGTGCATGAGGACCAGACTATAAAAGCGTATGTAAGATGTAGTAGGCATAGACTTTTACATAAATGAATTATGGATTCGGGCTTAGCGAGCTCCATAGTCACCTTGTTAATGTGGTAATTGAAGGACCACTCGAAATCTAGGAGAGCACGAAGGTCTGAGATAGCGTCAACTGTGTGTAAAACATGATTATCTATATTGTAGAAAGGAGGTTGAGGTGGCGTTATTCTGCTAATGGACAAGGAGACGCATTTTTTAGTGTCCAGCTGCAAGCCAATCTTCGTACACCAAGTGACGATTTTATCCAAATCAAATTGTAACCGCTGAAAATCTTTAGGAGACACGATAGTCCTAAAGACTTTTAAATCATCGGCGTACACCAGACCTCTAGAGAACTTAAGAATGGCAGGGAGACTATTGACTACAGATATAAATAGAAGTGCGCCGAGGTGGGACTTCTGTGGAGTACCAGATTACGGGAAGAATAGGTCCGATGTTACGCCCTAAAGGGCGACCTTGAGCTGGCACGATTATAAGTAAGAGTTTATTTATACCAAAAACTTTGCGCCCACGCCCAGGCTTGCCATACCAGCTATAATAGCCTGCTTGGGAACACTGTCAAAGGCTTTCGCCATGTTTAGAAAGTTGGTGTCTACCACCACGAAGCCGTGTTCTTCAGAGCATATTCATGGGAAAACTGCTTGAGCGAGTCTATAAGACACTAGTAAGTCAAAAAATTTTGGTATGCAGCAAAGTATTGTAATAGGCCTGTAGTTAGAGACAAGAGATGGATTGCCTGATTTATGAATTGGATGTATAAAGGAAGATTTCCAGGGGTTTGAAAAAATGCTTTCCTCGAGTGCTTTATTAAAAAGCAGACTAAGTAGTCTGGTTAAATAACGGAAACAATTTTTTATAAATGATGGTGGTAGGAGGTCTGGGCCAGCATGGGGTGATTTTGAAATGGTTCCGATAGCCTGCTTACTATCTAAGAAAAGATCAGGTCTGGTTAATTGTAGGGATAGTGGCAATAGTGTGTGGGTTGTAGAAGGTGTAGAAGTAGTTTGCAAAAAAATGGGCTTTAGTTGACGGTGACGAAGCTGTCGTTGAAGAAAGGTAGATGTCTTACAGGATCTAGTTCTGTTTAGAGCCACGCTTTACAAACGCCAAATATTACGTATGTCAGATTGCAGCGAGTCTTCAGACTGATAAATGTACGCTTTGTATAGAGATCGAGAGAGTCTTGTGCACTCTGCACTAATGCGTTTGAAATCAACTGCAGTAATTTAGTTGTGAACCAGGAAAGGGGCTGGAACAAGGAGGAACGCCTTAAATGAATGTATCTATTAATTAATTTATATAAAATTGTGTAAATGAGATCAACCCAAATATATATTGACTTATTGGCAAAGAATAGCGACCAATCAACGCAAGATAAATCGCTGTTGATACTATAATAATCACTGTTCTTAAAGTCTCCATAGTATAATATTGCACTTAATTCCGATGGCACTGTTTGATTCCTTAGAAAAGCCCAGTACTTATGGTGAATGTCCGTGGGGAGTAGAGGGTCTGGATCTTGTTAAGGTATAATTGAAGACTCTGGTGCAAAAAGTAGGTCCAGTATGTAATCACGTCCAGTAATTTGTGTAAACCATTGGTAAATATCTAGTAGCGAGAAAGTTTGAAAAAGGCAAGAGGCAGCAACAAGACGATCCGGGGCATTGTACGCTGTAGTATAAAAATCCGAAGGATGGTTGATCCAAGCAGTTCGTGACAAATAGAGATCACCACATATGATAAATTTGCGGGAGTTGAAGGATTGTTGGTCGTCTCAATTATGTCATATAGTTCTTGGTAGGAGCTGCTAGGGTCGTCAGGTGCAATATACGCCGTAAGCAATGAAAGATCTTGCCCACGAGGTGAAAGCGGGTACAAAGACATTTGATGGTACAAGTTCCAGGTATATTTAAAGATTAAACGGCATTGCTCACTGCGATCAGAACACCGCCACTGCGCCTTAACGAGGATTCGACTACCTGTCCATCAGAACAGTAGACAATGTAATTTTTTAAATTTAAATCGCTACTCTTAACAATCGGCTTTAGCAAGGTTTCTGTGAAGATTATTATTTGTGGTGCATACGTGAGAGTATGTGAATTTGTTTCTAGGTCTCTTAAATTATTAAATTATTGTTTATACAGCGAGCGTTTTGGTGATATACATGAAGCAGTGGTGCACTATTTCGATGTAGGTTTCGGAGGCTTGCCACAAAAAATATGTTGTTTGGAGTGTAAATCATCGATAATCGTGGGAATGTTATTTAAGTATTTTACTCTGCCCTTTATTGTTGGATTTGTCGCATTGTATTTTTTAACCTCTTCGTACAGTTTTACAAGTTACTTTCGTTTCTTCTTGGTTTCGTCGGTAGAAGCCTGGATCTCCAAAGGGAGTTCATACCTACACGATGTAACTCTTTGAACATACCTTTTGCTATTAACGGTTATTAGAAGTGGTCTTGGGTTGGAGTCCGATGAAATTTTCTCACACTATGTGAGGTAACATGTGATTGGATACAGACGGATGCCAGTATTTTTTTGATAGCACCCACATCTACCTATGGATAGCTTTGACTAGCACTTACTTCAGGAATATTGTACAGCACAATATTGTTTGATCTTTCCATTCTCTCTTCAATTTCCCAAGCAAGTTCATCTATTGACCTAGAGTGAGGCACAGCCAATTGTTCAATACTAGACATTCTAGCATTAAGTGCCTCTATGCGATGTGTAGCTAAAACGGCATCCTCGAGGGTCTCAAATTTAGATTAAATATCAAGAATTGATGTTGAGAGACAGAGTCTAGCTACTGTAGATTATTGCTTATTTTGTTAATTTGACTGTCGAGGTTTGTACTCAGCTCCAGCATTCTATCGTTTAACTGCAAAAATTTTTGGTTGGACGCTTTATAGGTTTCACTGATCATTTTTTTAATATCTACAAGAGCAGCTGCCCGTAAAGGTCAGCTCTTCTAAAGTTTGATGTTGACAGAATCTTTATTGGAAAGCCTCTTACGTTGGGTCAAGGTCGTGTCGGAGTCTGAGGAACTTGCTGACATTTATTTAGAACTTTTATCAAGGAGTTCAGAAGCCAGCAGACGTTCTGTCGGAGTGTGTGACCGCTCGTGAGTATCATTGTCTGCTGTTTCTGATGACAATAATAGCAGAGGCAATGGACGCCGAGATAACTTGAAGCAACAGTATATACCGGGTTCTATGGTCTCGCAGCGTTCAGCTCAAGAGGAATGATAAGCCTAGCAGCAGATGTTGCACGTAACTCCAATCATAACAGATTTTTTTGCAGTAACCACAGTTCTTTTTTGACATGAGACAGTAGACTCGAGAAAAAGCTGTGGTCAGACGCTTATAGGGTAAAAAACAGTGTTCACTTGTTTTGTTATAAATCTACGACTCGCAATGACGGAGCCTGGGGCTCGCAGGCGCGGGCTCGACGACGAAGGCCGAAAAATTGTTTGTTGCAGAAAACAAGCACCCAAACACACCGTAAAACAAAAAAACTTTATTAAAGATCAGGCGCAGACAAAAGGAGACATGTGCATCACACGAGCGCCCCCGTAATATTATATCCATAATTGATTCTAAAATGTTCAAAAATAACCAAAAACAAGGATCATAACAGTTTCTGTAATAATAACGATTGCATAAATATTACATCAATATACATATGTATTGATAATAACCTTAAATAACAAGAAAAATCCTTATCAGTTGTCAATTAGCAACAATTATTTGATAAATCAGTGAAATGATTAAACGAATTGACTATAGTCATTCGAATTTTTAGCGTATTTTCATGAGAATAATTTGATTATCTATGTTTGTACGTATGTGAATCTAAAACAAATTCTTTCATTTATTATTCAGACGTAAGAGTAACATCATCAAAATATGGGGGTTGGCGTGCGGAACGCGCAGGGGGTGAAGCCCCACTAGTAAATACATATATGTGTGTGTGTTTGTGAGTATCTGTGGGCGATAATATTAATTAATATATACCTATGGTCCTGCAAATTTGCTAAATAAAGTGTTAAATATAATTGTTTATTTTTTATTTATCGTTATGCAGGTAACGACTTATTTTATTTTAAAAGCGATTATTTAGATTTTATTGAACAAAAAAGTTTATAAGTTCGGCAGTGAGCAACTTACTTCTCTAGTTAAAAGCGAAATTTAAGCTTCTTTCACAAGTTATATTGCTTTTTGTTAGTCGATCGTGTATCTTACTTTGAAGCAAAGTTATGTTGTGAACGATCTTAAAAAATTATTTGGACAAATCATTCTAAACAATTTCAAATTGCTTATAACTTTTGACGTTGATCATCTTTTTGCACTTATCAACAGAATTATGATAAAGAAAGCACCAAAAAAAATCATTGAATAGAAATTATTGAAATGGCTCTTAAGATTACAGATGAGCTATCAGAAACCCAAACAAAGTTAATTTTACTATGTTTCAATGCGTTGTACAAACTTATGTGAACGAATTTTCTCTACATTTTTACTCCAAATATTTTTCATTTCAGAACCCCGTAAATGGTGATGCGTTTGTTATTATTTATAAAGTTAATTATATGAAAAAGGTAGAGAATTGTTTGAGTGATAATAGCGCTTGTGAGATGTTAGATAGAGATACACTAAACGATGTTAAGTGGAAGACTAATAAATTCAGTAATTTTTTAAATAAAAGTAACATTTTTGGCGATGATAGATGAAAAATCTTTATTACAGTTGAGGAAAAGTGTAATCAAGCTAGATGCTATTGCCTTGTTAATGTGCATAAACCATAAACATGCCTTTACGGTCGATTGTAACTTTAATTGGGTCACCTGCGTACTTTCTTTCTAAATTTGGTACGAATTTGTTGAAATATTGTTTACCTATTTTAAATGTCAACATTACAAATAGTTAAGAATTTGTTATAGATATCTGTAATTTTGTTATTTCTGAAGATTTTTGCTTTGTGAGTTTCAATGTTATTTCCTTGTTTAATAATGTACACTTTGAGGCTGTGAAACAAGCAATTGTGTCTCGTCTGCAAATATTGATTTTGAAAATCAACTTGTCCCTAATAGATTTCTAGGAACTAATTTTATTTATAATGTACAATAATATTTATTTTATTTTTACTGATAAATTTGACAGATAAAAATTCGCGTCTGCAATGGGCAGTCCTAGCAGTATCATTTTTTTCTGAACTATTTATGTTGGATATTATTAATATTTAATTAAATACTCGTCAAGTTCCTATTAAATAATTTCAAATATACCTAGATAATGTAATAGCATGTCTTCCTACTGTACAGGAAAATGACATATTTAGATTTCTAAATGATGTAGATGAACATATCCAATTTACAGTAGGAGAGCCAGTTAACCACGCGAATAATTTTTTGGGTGTTACTATTCGTTAGAATGAGAATGGACGGTTAAAAACTATTTGGTATCAAAAATCAACACATGGTAATTTGTATTTAGATTTATCATCTCATTAGCCTGTCTCACAAAAGATCGCCGTAGTTTACTCATTGGTTGACCGTGCTATGAAACTTGTAACCATCTTTTCAAAAAAAAAAATCAAAATAAGGTTTTCCAATATATTACAATCTAATAACTATCATAGTAATTTTTTTTTTAAATACATAATATCCTGGACAAGGAAAACTAAATATCAAATTGTTAGTAGTACTAAAAAAAAAAATTTGAACCGAGACCCTTTAATATTACCATTTGTAAAAGGTTGTGGAAAAGTTTTTAAAATAGTAACTTTTGTACGAGGTTGAAAAGGCTTTAATTTGCGAACCGAGAAGCTTGCCGCACGAGACATAGGCGAGGGAGGCATTTACGATCGAGTTATGAATGCTATTTTCCTACCAAGGGTGTATATATACCAGAATACCAAAAAGCCATGAGGTAGGACAAGTATTTTAACAAGCACAATCATAATGTATTTTTTATATCAGTGTGCAAAATAGATTTTTTGAACAATTTAGGGTAAGAAAAAGTAGCAATAATAAATTATGATCCGTTTGTACTTTCAAATGCAAGAACATTGACAAAAGTTATGTTGGTCAGTCTTGTCGCAAAGTTGAAACAAGAATTAAGGAACATAAAAGAGATTTTAAAAACAAAAAAGAATTATCTGCAGTTCATATGCACATGGAGGAAAGCGGTCATACATTTGACTACGATTCTGTTGAAGTTTTGGATCAAGAAAACTTTTTACACAATCGTTTGATTTCCGGAATGGTTTATAGAACTAAATTAAACACAACGGTCGCAGACACACAAAAATTGAGCATAATATCTTAATACTAGATCAATCATTGTCTCAATATTATTTGTTGACAACATTTAGCTAATTTTAAAGTCTGCCTGCTCTTATGCTTATTCGCACGCTGTTAACGCACTTGGCCTATTTTCACCTATGTAAAAATATTTGCCGTTGCTTTAGGTATATAAATATCTTATAATTAAGTTTATGACTCTTGGACGCTACTCTTAGCTAAAATTGTAAGTAGTTATTTATTCTTTATTATATAAAATAAATTATTAGTATATCGTACTTCTTAGCGTAAGTTGATATGTTTATTATATTAGATGGTGAATCATGTATTTATAGTGACTTAAGAAGGAATACTCACTGTGCAGTCGAAACGTTGTCGTTGATCGACAAATAAATATTTGAGCAGCATAGCCCTCGATTTCTTTCATTGATTCCCGTTGTAGCTCACAATATCGTCAGTGCGTTTAACATAGAATGCATCTCGCGGTTTCAACGTTACTTTACTGACGAATTAATAATTTTTGATAGAACTCGATATGTCGCGGATCCCCATTTTCTTTTTTTGAATTAGCATTTCCATATTTCGCGTACTTCGTAGCCTAGCAGTCTCGCTTGTTCAAGTTTGACTTCTGTATTTTCGAGGGCTTTATTAAAGTACGTACGTGATGAATTTTCTTATCGTGATTTTTGAAGAAATATTACATCCAAGCATACAGCATCCTTAAAATTTAAATACAATACCCTGAGGCGGGCCGCTAGGAATATTTATTCATTCTCCTTCCTCTTTTCCAGAGGTTGTCTGAGACGAATGCAAAAAGCCGTCGACTAACTGCTTATCATGATTATTTTACTCTCTTTCTTCTCCAGTATAAGTGATCTCCTGATCTAGCTGTCGCTCGCACAATAACATCCATTTGATGGCCTTTTAAGAGCGTTTCTTTGCTTGTCTGTAACCAGTTACCAGTATTATACCGACAGTATCATGTTTTAAAATGTTTTCCCATGGATGTAGAAGCAGGTTGATACTATCGTCGTGGCGCGTAAAAAGAGTCAGCGTTCCCCACGTCTAAAAATATGTTCCCAAAAGTAGGACAAGCATGTCTCAGATTTTAGACATCTATACGACAGTTATCGATTATTTCTTCCTTAAAATCAAAAACATTGCTTGGATTTGTCGAAGTATCATTGTACTGCTTGAAAAATTTAAGTTTTTCTCTACAAAACTTGTTATTAGGTGCATAAAACTCGGGAATAGGTAGCTGTCCAACGTAATGCTGATTTTATTGCTACGTGGTGGATCAAGGGCGCTAGAATAATTACTTGGTTTTATATGAAAATTATTTAAACTGTCAATCAACTTTTTCCTGCAATATTAAATCATTATTATTTTTTGTCCGTTTCAAATAACATTAGGTTACTTACGCGTGCAATTCCTAACTAATGCTTTTAGAATAAACTGACCATCAAACGTTCTAGAATTATGGGCGACACACACGATTTAGCTGTACGTCGAACAATTATGAATGCACAAATTAAGCAATTATTGAACTGGACGTTCGTTGAATACGTGGTCTCGAATGCCGCATGTAGGGCATCATCGATTGATGCACCTCGTCTACTGACTTAATGAAATCAAAACCCACCTGCTAGGCCACAGAGAGATTTAGCACGTGAGCATTTAATTGTGTGCTCTTGCGAGATACATCTTTCTCCTCAAGTGTTTCAAAAACGTAAAAAATCATCAAAAAAAATTTTCCCCTGTTCGTTTTCTTGAGACTCAATGGGTTGTATAAGACAGTGTATTGCTGGTATGATGTTTTTTGCATGAATCACGCCAACGATACCCGCACTTATGATTACCATTACGAGGGTATAATGCTATAGCACGAGCTCCGACGTCACGACTCTAGAGCTCTAGTGCCACCCTTCGGATCTTTGATCCCCGATCGATCCATCGGAAGGTAAGTTGCTCAGCTACATTATCGACCGATGGTGTTTACCAATTATAATCAAATGCGCTTAAGAAGCACTCTCCAGAATTATGATTCGCTTGCTCTTTCTAATGTATCATTCATTTTTTTTTTTTTCCCCGTGCAAGAGCATAAGCCCCACTCTGTCGTCGGGGTCTCTCTCTTCCTCTCCCCGATGTGTCCATTTCCTACATTACTGACTACGAAAACAATCAAGTAACCTGGTGATTGTAAGTCCTAGTGATGCAGAACTTTATATCATGATATTCATGTGATGGGCATATGACCACTACAGCTGTAACAACTTTTTTTATGACACGAGTGCATATACATACGTATTTAAGACTAGCCATCTGCGATTTTATTACGTGTTACTAAAACTTATGGCGGTTATAGCTACATCAATATAGAAGTATGCTACATCTATATGGAAGTATAAAATTGAATTATTTTATGACGTCACATGACGGTTGCATGGCATTTATATGTCACGTTTCTCCCTGATGCGTCATTTCGCATTGTGATGCATCAAGCGCAACGAATGCTGGCTTCTAACAAAGTCAAATAATACTACAGCAAGGCACTTGGGATAACGCTTTATCTTTAAGCGGTGTACTAAGTGATGCGAGCCGCCGACTCGACCGCTTTTTCACCCCTTCATAAAACTATTAATACATAGCGCAGCAAGTATCGACTAATCATCCCTATGTTATGAGATCGTCACATAGCTCCCAGCATCTTGAGCGGAAATCCTGAGTTGCGTGTGTACACAACACCGTTACGAGTCAGCCTCGTCAATACGCGTATCGAATGATGCAGGCTTTGTCGACTTAAGTGCTGAGAGGCAATGGTAAAGGTTTCTACATCGTCGCGAAGGATGTTGTTATGGCGGGCTAGAGAGCTCTCGAATTTATTAATAAGCGAGATACATGATTAGCAGAGCCAAGCATTAGTGCATTGTGTACAACGCTCGGCACGAGTAATGCAAAGCCTAGTATTTGTACCTCCTTTATTACGCATTATAATAATCTAGTGTAAGGTTTTTATAACTGGGTGTGTATCGAGTGATGCAAGTCGCTAAGTATACGTACGGGCGCTCGCAACATATGCCAGTCCGTCTTCCTCATCAATACGTGTATCAAATTATGTGACTTGCCGGCGCGCACTCGCTTTTTCGTCCCCAAAATCTATACATGTATATAAGAGCCAATATCATTACCAATGCTAGCTCATTCATTTTCAAAATAAAGCAAGCAACTGCAGTAAGAAAAATGTAAGTTATAAAGTACCAACAAATACAACTGCATCAGCACTGGCTTACTAATGGTATTAGGCTTGCTCGAATGGTGAGCGACATGATTTGAACTCGTTGCGTGCATCGCTCGAGACACGAGTAACGCGATACGTTGGCATTTACGTATC
The DNA here is from genome assembly GCA_030522625.1 of Copidosoma aretas. Taxonomy (NCBI): domain Eukaryota; kingdom Metazoa; phylum Arthropoda; class Insecta; order Hymenoptera; family Encyrtidae; genus Copidosoma; species Copidosoma aretas. The sequence continues at coordinate 24,451 of JAPYYV010000607.1, forward strand.
GAGTGATGCGAGCCGCTAGCTTATTTAATCTTCACACTCATAGATTTTTTATCACCAAACCACTAAGAGAAAGAGAGATTTGAAGCGGGGATAGGGGGGCCGACGTCACCTACGGTCAAGAGGTGATGTTTTGGAAAATTCAGTGGTGGCGAGCAGTACGACTTCGGCTTCTAACGAGGATCCGTGTATCGGTCGTTCAGTCCCCTAGGCGGTTTTCTTTTCAGAGTTTTCCCCTTTTTGAGCCATAAATACATATTGATGTGCCTCATAAAAAGTGCGTGTTTATTTTAACCTTGTTTTTTTTTATTCTCTGTGTTAGTGAATTTTGTAAAGTTGTACTGTGCAGTAATTTTAGAACCCAAGTGTTTTATTAGGTCTATTGTTTTTTTATTTTTTTTATTGTTGATGCTGCTCATAAAAAGTGCGTATTAAATTATTTAACCTTGTTTCTTTCTTATCCCCTGTGTTGGTTAATTGTGTTAAGTTATATTATGCAGTGTAATTTTAGAAACCAAGTGTTTTATATTTAGTCTATGGTTTTTAAATATTTATTGTTCATGATGTAGCTCATGAAAAGTGCGTATTTTTTTAAGGTTGTGACGTCGGTACTTGAAATACGGTTTAGATATCGATGAAACTTGCCAAGCTAATAAGTTTTGACGTAAAAATAACTAAGTTAAAGTTTTGTGGAGCTCGGTTGTTTGAGAGAAAAGTTACAGACACTTTTGTTTTTTAGGTTCAACACGGGTGCATATGGGAAAACACATATTTTGACTGATCACACTGAAACTGCCGTTTAAAATTGGTAAAAGAAAAAAAATAACAGGAAAGAAAGTAAACGTTTAGACTGATCAGTTTCAGCTCTTTCAAATACTGATTTGTTACTTATGAGAGAAGAAAAGTGAAAAAAAATCGAGCCAAAATACGTATTACAGCAGGACATTTCTTTAGTAAACTGTTTCTCAATTTTTTACTGATTCTAAAGCCTTCAAACTTTATCCACATAGTGTCAAGATATTAATAAACAATACTTCATGAAGAAATTCCCGGTTTCAAAAACTTCGTCACATACTTTCTCTAATTAAAATTTTTTTGGTCTGTTTGAATTTATTCTGACGACACAAAACTATTTATTGACCTTTAGCATAGACTTCAAGTAATAAAATGCAATAAGGATAAGCTATACATTTTTTCATAAGTTGCCATCAATAATTATTCAAGTTGTGGTAGTTTTAGTGCAACTTGCCATTGGTTTTGTGAGCAAAATCATACACTTGACTAGCAAGGTATCGATAGTACTATCTTAACCTTGTATTTTCCCTATCCTCCATATCATTACCCACGGGAAAATTAAGAACCACGAGGACAAGCGTCATCAGGAGCATGAACGTGGTTGTTACCATCGGCAAAGTCATCGGATGATCTCACTTCCAGCCGCCACTTGTATTCTTTATCTACGAAAAATTTAAGTGCCCCATAATACCTATGTAACGTAACGCTTGTCTGGCTATTTATTATGTGTAAGTTCATTATTTTAAAGATAACATCTAGCGTCTTCTTTAAAGTTTTTTTTTTATTCACTCACATTTTGTTACAAATTCACATTCAGTTGAACGTTCAACATTTGCAACAAAATGTATAGTTCTTTATTTACAAATTGTGCGTAAAATAATAAAAAAATAATTTTGACAAGGGCGTGACGTATAGTGCATCAACATATTTATTTATGAGCGGGAATCAGTGCGTTTAATTAAACCTTTAACGTTAAATCGGGAAAAAGCATCTGTATATTGCTTGGACAGTCTACGATGGCTCACCACCAAGCGTGGGGGACTTTCATAGAAAAAAGTATTTTTTTGGTATCCTCTGTGTAGTTGCCTCCCTCAATAACTCACACTCGGGAGGGGAATGTCATGTTTCTGTTCCCTTGGTGCATAATATATTATTCCTATCATAATGTTTTTTTTTTTGTGTATTATTGTGTCACACGTGCTTTCTTTTGTGGCACACGACACTTGGGAAAGGAATGGGAAAGGGATGGGAGGGGGTAGGAGGAGTTCGGTGCATTGCCTGAGTCCTGACCGGATGTCTACGTATAAACACCTAGCTCCTACACACCTCCCACTTACGTTGTTCGCAGCGTAAGAAAGATAGTTGATTGATCCCCCAAAAATCACACAGTGGAAGCAAACCTCTAGGCAAACGGATGATATATATTTACCAGGGTATATCAATCATCAAAACACTTGCGCTACTATTTTTTAAAGCCCATTTATATGTTGCCTGGGCAGCCCACGATGACTCACCACCAAGCAAGTTACTCATCAAGCCTTATTTCTGTATGTATTAACATTTGTGTCCGATGTGGAGGAAACATTACCCCAAGCAAGACTAGACTTACAACTACGCATTGTAAATTATGTTTTCCAAATAATCTTATATATCAGACGACGAAACACTTAGCTTTTTTTAAGCCCAGTCATATACTTGTTGATATATACATATATATTACTGAAGACAACACCCTTACTTCTGAATGATGCTTAAAAACGCGTAAAAATCTAGGCTCAGTTTGTGTTTGACGAACATAGAGTAAAGGAGTTCTCAAAAAACCATGAATAGTCCAAAAAGTAATGGAAGACGGATAAATGTTGGTACAATTATTATTCGTGATTTATTACTCATTCTTAAGCTAGTAATCTCATGAGAGTGACGATGAAATTTTTTCAAAGATAGACATTCTTCATACAACATACCGCCATTTCAATTTTAGAAACAAAAGACACAACTAACTTTTTCAACAATGGAAGAGAACTTAGTTCGTACATAAGATACTTTTAATATACAATGATTATATATGTATAGTGTATAAATGCGTAGTATCTAAATTTATAATATGCAGATACATACTATATGAGATAATTTTAATATACAATGAATAGATGTACGGTATAAAAATTATATAGAAATACATAATGTATGCATTGTTCAGAAACGCTAAATTTCAAATTTAAAAATCCATATTGAAAATATTAGTTTTCAGTACAAGCTGGCAGTTTTTTTTTTTTAAATTCAACATAGATATTCTATTTTTTTTTTTTTATTGTTAGATAATAACGTGACTAATAACATATCTCAGATGGACGCCATAACTTGGTCAGCCAGCTTGTCAAAAAAATTGTCAAATATTAACAAAAACGGGTTTTCGCGTTTTATGAGAAAACGATACATCTAACGATGAAAAGTGAAATATAATAAAAAAATTTCAATGAAATTACGAATCGAATGAGCTTTTTTGAGCTCCAATTAGTCCAGTAGTTTCCGTGAAAATTGCACAAAACCACGATTTTTGACCGTTTTTTTCAAAAATTTATAACTTGCCTTCTAATTACTATCATGACCAGAAATTTAGTCAGGATGTAAGTATTGTAGACTCCAATAAGCCCACAATATTTCAGCAAGATCGGATGTAAACTTTTCGGGAACCGCTACAAAAACTAAAAAAGGTCCTTCCGAAAAATGGCCCTGAAAAAGTTGTGGGCCAAATTGGACCAATTTCTCAAAAGCGCTTCTCTTCTTCGAGGGTTGCTCCACAACTTACCTAAATGTCGTTTCTTTTGAGCGGGTGTATGCACCCCAAAAATTGATTACAAAAAATTGCTGTGTTGCGCTTCGGCCGATGGGCTTGGAAGCTTGCACTATACGCCCAATCCCGCAAAAAGTGATTCCACACTATTAAAAATTTTTAATAATTTTTAAACATTTTCTAAATAAATATTTACAACTGTAATAATAATTCCAATAACTCAAAAAGTGCGGAGCGGATCCGCGCGGAATCGGGCGTATAGCGGCCTTCCGATCCCATCGGCCGAAGCGCAACACAGTAATTTTTTGCGTACTTACACTCGCTCAAAAGAAACGCCATTTAGGTAAGTTGTAGAGCAACTCTCGACGAAGAGAAGCGCTTCTGAAAAATTGGTCCAAGTCGGCCCACAACTTTTTTAGGGCCATTTTTTGAAAGGACATTTTTTAGATTTTTGTAGCGGTTCACGAAAATTTTAAATCTGATCTTGCTGAAATTTTGTAAGCATATTGGAGTCTACAAAACTCTCATCCTGACTTAATTTCAGGTCTTAATAATAATTAGAGGCAAGTTATGAATTTTTGAAAAAAAAAAGGACAAAAATCGTGGTTTTTGAAATTTTCACGAAAACTACTGGACCGATCGGAGCTCTTAAAAGCTCATTCGATTCGTTATTTCATCGCAAATTTTTTATAATATATCATTTTTTATCGTCAGATGCATCGTTTTCTTATACAACGCAAAAAACCGTTTTCGACAATTTTTGACAATTTTTTTGACAAGCTGGCTGACCAAGTTATGGCGTTCATATAAGATATGTTATCAGTCACGTTATTATCTAACAATTAATCAATTAATAAGAAGCCGCTTACGATGACCAGGACATTTCCCTGCTTTTGAGCTAACTCTCCTCTACTAGAGGAATTAAATTGTATTTCCTCTATTGAATTTGAATTTTCTACACGATCATGGGTGTCGGGTGAATCTGGTGACTCCATAAAATCTTGACATGGGCACCACCAACGCTCACACTCTCCACACATGCTGCGGATACAGCCCGCACACTTTTTCCATGTGCCTGAGGATCGCGTTTGACGCTCTAACTTTTTTTGCAACACTACACACAATCACTGACTTTTGGCACTTTATTTATTTCCGCAGTAATTTTTTCTTTTTTTTCTCTGCCTTTGTCAATTCGGATTTTTCTCCTTCTAGTGTCAAATTTGTCATTTCATGTGTGATGGTGCCGATTTCGTTGCTAATTTTTTCTCTTCTTCCCTTAATTCAGAGATATCAGTTGTTAATTGGTTAAAAACTAATAATTTGTTATTAAACGTCCGCACAGTTGTATGTATCCCTTTTTCGTTAAAGAAAGTGGATTTTCTTTTCATATTAAATCGTTTAAGAAATCCAGCTTACCACACCATTTGCAATATTTTTATTTGAAAGAGTTTTTTCTTACATCAAATCCAAATTTTTTCCCCTTTGAGTCTTACAATCGAACATTATATCGTCACCTACCAGTATTAAACCCTCTTCACTATCAGCCTTACGTTTAATTATAAAAACGTTGCTACTTTAATTTGTATTTAAATGTAATTGCATGCAATATTGACATGCATGACAGCTACAATTAAATTTAGTAAAGCATAAAAAATCTTTCTCTTCTTCACTCAATACATCTACACAGTCTGAAACATTACTCTCACTATTGTCAACTAGAGAAGTTTTTTGTTTTTCCACCGAATTAAAACTAACTTTACCTATGAAGTTAGTTTTAGTTTTCACAAGTCTCCTTTTGATTGGTCGACTTATACTCGGATATTCACCACTCTTTACTTTACAGAGCTTTCCTTTCGCATAAGTTATATTAAGGTCAGTTATAATTAATTTTTTTTTTCATTGGAACTAATATCGGTAACTTATCTATTTTTGTTAAAATTACTTTGATAAATATAAGAGGCCTAAATTTTTACTGTCCAAAAATTGATAGTAAACTGCCCCGATTTTCTTCTTCCTTGCTCGGAAACCTCTTCATAACTGCACTCATGCTCATTTCTTCCTGCTATTTACATCCTTTTATAAACTATATGAAGTAATGCTGTTCTTTTTTTTTCTCTTGCTTTCTTATCATCCAAGATCAGGTTACATAGCTTTCTCATCCATATCACTTAGAATATTTTGATTATGAAAAAAAAAATATGAATTACGTTTGTCCTTCTTTAATACTAGTGATCAATTATATGTAAGCCAATTTTTCTCAAAATATGCGTTTTTATTTACATCTCTCTAGTTAGATTGTTTCACAAAAGGTCTAGAATAATAAGCAATATGAGACTCACATTGCTTAATAATGGAGATATGTAGTAAAGAAACGCTGATATTAATATGATATAGTATTAGGAGAAAAAAATAGGCAGGTTTAATTCAATATTGATATATTGCTCTTCCGAGCTGCTCGATAATTCTTTCAAATTTGATGATGTAGGTTGGTAAATGAATAAAATCAGTGATCACCGTGGATCCTTTCGAGCTGTATATTTATTTACAAGATGCAGCGTTTCGGAAGTATAATTAACACCCCCCTTTTCAAGCTAAAAATGTAACAATGAATACTTACGGAAGTATAAATTCCATCTCCTTTGATACATGCTGGTTTTTTTAAAACTTCGAAATGTATTGTGTACACGTGTATAGACGGAAAAAAATGTTGTCAATTTTATAAAGAACACTTTTATTTTATGATGGTTAAGCACAAACTGAGTTTAGTTCATATGCATGGGATGTTTAAAAAAAACATCATCGAGTAAAATCCATATCTTAGTATAACTTGATAATCGATTCAACAGTTGACTCGATCTGGATTATACGCACACGTCGTATATATGTACAAATATATATCTAATCTGACACAAGGTGCTGAACTACAAGAAAGCGTATTAAAGGTGGTAATTCATAATAAGAGGTAGGATTTGTCAAAATAAAAAAACTTCTCTTTGGGAATAGATATAATTTATTTTAATTAAAGAAAAAACTACATTATTTATTTTGTTTATGCAGCACTAAATTGAGTAGTTATACCGTTTTAAGTAATACGAAGCGTCATTTCAGAAATTATATCCAACATATCACTGTGAGACTTTTCATTTTCAACAAGATTAGCTGATACTTGTTACGGTAAAAAATCTGGAACTCCTTATCCAGTTCTGCGATGACAGATTTCGTTCCAAATCGAGTCTGGACTTTTTTCAGCTTTGTGACGTCGTGAATTTTCCCATTAACCATTTCATAAATCTTCTTGGTTAAATGATAGTTTCCAAAAGCCAGTCTATGAAGATAATCCAGATCTGCCATGTGTAACACAAAACATAATCACATTCATTACTTACATAATACTACTCTAACAAAAAGGTGTGCAATAAACGGAAACAAAAAAATTTTACAAACCTCAAAATTTAAAGCTTCTCCGTTTCCTAAACAGATCTTCATTGTGCTCGAATTCGCCAACTCTTATCTTGCTTTTCTCTTGAGAGCTTGCTGGTCAGCGCTGCGGTTTACCGTGGGATCGTTCACTAAACTGAGATCTGTCGAGTGATGCTGTTCTTTATATAGTTGCTGACCCACTCCAGAGATCTCATTTACAACTTCTTCTTTATTGGTGGTTCCCCGTCTATCTTCTGCAGGTCTTATTTTACATTGGCCCAAGGGTAATGTATCTGTACTGTTATTCAAAAGATATCGCTTATCATCCCTGGAACTAAGAGCGACTTTGTTTTGTTTTTCAGTGTAGAGCTGGTGGTGACACTACCCGATATTTATTTGCAGTCTGTCAAGATTCATATTTCGGTCACGTAGGCACTCGATGTATTCCTCGTACTCGATATTACCTTCAACAATATTGCTCTTTACACCCTTCGCTTTCTTAATCACGCCTTTGATTTGAATACTAATACTGTACATCTTACTCCTAAGTCCAACAAAGTTTAATATAATATTTCCGTTGCACTCATCTTTCGTGAATACCACGACTCTTTTATTTACTAAAGGCATCATAAGCTGATTATTTTCTGGGTAATCTGATGTGTCGAATTCATGAATATCTGTTTTCATTATTTTATAAACATCCTGACTAGTCACTTCGTATATTAAACTATCCGTGTCCGTATGTAGTAGTTTCAAATCGTCTTATAGCTTTGAGGGCATGTAGTCATAGTGGAAGCGATATACAAGAGTCGTGGACAATTCAAAAACGCTAAGCCCAATGTATGTAGGCTTTCTTATCATCACTTCTGTCCGCTGTGGCTAAATAGCCACAATGTTTTCGTCGAAAATGTCGCATCTGTGAAAATTGAGTTTAGCTGTATAGGCTGCTGCACCGTAGCGCCCATCCCAATGATTTAAAAGCTTAACATCAATGCGTTTTCTTTCATTTTCCATTATTTTTCCGAAAATGGCCTTGTTAAATAGTTTAAAAAGCATTTTTTATACATAATTTTGGCCTTTTTCCGCTCGTTGCTGTTTAAATCAATGTACTCCTTAAGCCATGCACTTTGCCCGAATTTTAAGGCTCAATCAACTTTTGTCATTCGTAATCCATAAGCTACTGCTTGTTTTAGCGCTTCGTAATGTAGTACTTACTTATTCTTATTCTTTTACGTCGTCATTAATTTTGTTTGCTACGATACTGGAGCTGAAATATGCTGAGAAAAAAATGGAAGATCTTTGTGCGTGTCATGTAGATTCTCTGGATATTCCAAATCCACGTCTAAAATTTACCCATAGGCACTTTCATTACCAATATTGTAGAAATCTTGCGGTTGTTGTTCTATATTTTCGACCAACTGAAACCCACCATAGGGCAGCGGCTAAGTCATAGCTCACCTATACAAGTTATTTACATCAAAATAGGCTATATATTATTCAGCCCCACCTTTTCTGTAATTTTCTATTTACCGATTATTTGCTTCAGCATATCTGTTGCAGCACTGGCTGATTCCTTCTTGTATACTTTTTTCAATAAACACAAACATGTCTATATTAGTCAATAACTCTAGCGTGATGCCTGTATGCTTTAACATGGTATCCCAAGGATTGTATGACAAAAAATCCAAACCGAAAAGTCCAAACGAAAAAGTCCAGACTGAAAAGTCAAAAGCATGTTAAGTCCATATCAAATATACCCAAAG
>JAPYYV010000609.1:0-30233 GCA_030522625.1 Copidosoma aretas
TATATTCGCCAAAAGTAATTTATTTTTCGTCAAGATAAAATTAGGTGTTTTTAATTTCGAAATAGTATAAAGCAGGCATTTACACTTTTACAAAAAATTAATATTTTTCATTTAAGAAAAGAAAAACCGCTGCCAATTTATTGGCACAAAGCTTCCTTATTCACATGTTCTTCTCCTTTTTTACATACACAATTCAATTTTTTCTTTCTAAATTCAAAACATCATTATTTTGGAAATTTTTTATTTAAGATGTTCTACCACAAAATATTCTGAAATAATGTTTACTTGCAACATGTGCACATTTAAAAAAAAATTGATTTTGTAAATCGATCAAATCGAAATGAAATTTTTTAGAAAATTTTATGATTTTCAAGATTTTGTACCACAAAATATACTAAAACAATGTGAAAAATCTCTTAAAAGGACAACATTTTTCTAAAATCGATAAAATCAAAATTAAAAAAAAAACAAATCTATGAAATTACAATTTTTTTTAGCAATGATGGGTATCCAGAAACAAAAAAACTTGCACAATATTTATCGTAAAATATTCTATCTGTCAAAGAAATACTGAGATATGACTGATTACATACATTCCCCATTTACACTCACGAATACCCAGCTACTAAATATTTTTAATTCAATCTTGATACGTTTTTTTGTATGTAATTAAATGGTATTTTAGAATTTCTATCGTAAAATATTCCAAAACAACGATAAATATATGTGAAATCAATTTTTTCGAAAAAATCAAGTTTCGAAAATTATGAAAATCAACATTAAAAAAAAATATAAGCATCTAAATTTTATTTCAAGAAGTAATTTGTATCCAGAAACAATAAAAAAACCGGCATTGAAATCGGCCAAAGAAATCTTGAGATATGACTGATCATATACATTCCCTATTTACACCCCTGCAAATCCAGCTAATCAATTTTTCTAATTTTATTAAAATCCTTTTTTATGTGTAAAATTTAATGATCTTCGAGAATTTTCATCGTTAATTATCCTAAAGTAACAATTAATAGCTTGAAAATCAACTTTTCCAAAAAAATCGATTTTAAAAATCGATAAAATCAAAATAACAAAAAGTACATGCAGCAAAACGCAAATTTTTTTTTCAGCGTTGATAGGAATAAAAAAAAAAAAAAAAGCCCTGTTGGATCGAAATCGGTCCAGCGAATCTTGAGATACAACTAATTACATACATACACACACCCGATTATATACATTCCCTATTTACACCTACGCACACCCAGGTACTAAATTTTTTTTAATTTCTTCTTAATACATTTTTTTGTATATAATTTAATGAACTTCGAGAATCACCATCGTAAAATATATTAAATCAACGATAAATATCTTTAAAATCTATTTTTTTAGAAACAATTGAGTTTCGAAAATAATAAAAATCAACATTTAAAAAAAAATGAATGCATCGAAATTTTTTTTTCGATGAATTATTTGTATTCAAAAACAAAAAAAAAGTAGCCCGGTATTATTGAAATCAGCCAAAGAAATTTTGAGATATGACTGATAATATACATTCGCTATTTACACCCATGCACACCCAGCTACTAAATTTTCATAATTTTAACTAATTACTTTTTTTGTGTCAAATTTAATGATCTTTCAGAGATCCTATTATAAAGTATCCTAAAATAACAATTAATAACTTAAATATCATCTTTCCCGAAGTCGATTTACAAAAATCGAAAATATCGAAATAATAAAAACTATTAGCAAAGCCCAAATTTTTTTTCAGTGTTGATAAGAATCCAGAAACAAAAAATAATACGCCTGGTTAGGTCAAAGTCGGCCAAAAAAATCCTGAGATATGATTCATTATATACATTCCCTATTTACACCCACGCACATCCCGATACTAAATTTCTTTAATTTTAACTCACTACGTTTTTTGTATAAAATTAAATGATCTTTTGGAATTCCTATCGTAGAATATCCTGAAATAACAATAAATAACTTTAAATCCATCTTTTTCGAAAAAATTAAAAAAGTAAAAATAAAAAAAAAATATCTAGCAAAACTCAAATTTTTTTTTCTGCTGTGATCGGAATCCAGGAACAAAAAAAATAAGCCCTGCTAGATCGAAATCGTTTGAGAGAATCCTGAGATACAACTAATTACACACACACACACACACACACACACACACACACACACACACACACACACACGCACGCACACACACACACACACACACACACACATTTTCCAAAAATTATGTATTTTTATTCTAAACTTTATAAAACGTGTTTATAACATGTTTTTCCAAAATGTGATTTTTCGTCCATAGCAAAGCTTTTTCTACGAGAAAGCAAAAATACGATTTAACTTCTGAAAAGCAGGTAATACGTCCTTCATACATTGCAAAGTAGAATTTAATTTGTTTTCTACTTTTAAAAAGTAAAAGATACGTGAATTCTACTCTTAGAAAGAAGACAATGTTAAATTTTTTCTTAGACAAGTGGAAATATTATGTTTTTTACTTTGAAAAGCATAATACTCGACGTTTTCTACTTTTGGGTGTCCATTTTCCTACTTTTAGTCTAGAGTGTGAAAATTATTTATCTGACTGTGGTACACTACATCGATATTTTAAACATTTTATACTATTACTTAATTTTCTACGTTTGTATGAATAATACACTAATCTATGTGCCTATCTACCTACTCATCTGTCCATTTAATTATTTTTCTATCCATCCCTATATCTATCTATCCATCTATCTGTCCATCTATCTATCCATGCCTCTGATTGCTCTTACTCGGCTTTGTCGTTTTTTTTGTGCACTATGGAAATTTTTATTTATATTACTATTATAAGTACTTTTTAACTCATCGTCCTTTTTTATTTTCTCCTTTCTTTCTTTTATTAGCTTTATCTTTTCATGTAGCTGCTTACTTAAGGCTAGTGTGACCTTAAATTTGTCTGTCTTCTTCTTCGATGTACGCCAAGCAGCCAGCTAACGCATTGTCGATGATGTTGTCTTCCGACTCCGCTGGTGTGTCTGATTTTTCCCCTTGTATTTCGCGTTTGTTGGCAAAGACATCGTTCTAGGTAGCTTTTTCTAAATACTTTTTATACTGTTCACCTCCTTGATGTTCTTTTATTCCCGCGTTTTCCGCGCTCTTCTCGTTGTCAATAGTATTCGCCAACTTTGATCCTTTTTCTTCTTCTCGTAATGTCATTTTTATTTGATCTTACTTTTTACTTATTCAGTGAGTCCTTTCTTTACATACACACTAGCTTTATACCATTTTAGGCAGAGATATTTTTTTTCCACTTTATTTGAATAATTAGTGCCCTGTTTCACCCATAATACCCGTTTGTTTTTGCACTTGCTCTCTGACGCGTGCTTAGCCAACGAGCACTCTTTTGGTTCTCTTAGATACGATGAAATAATACCCTCTGGTTTCTTGCTCTAAAAAACCTGATAACATACCTGTACTTTTAGAATAAGATACATATAATTTTTTAGGTATCGAATTTAATCAATCAACTAACAACTTTTTAAATGTAACTTTCTATTCTTAAGTATGCTACGCATATTAGTTAAAGCAATTAATATATAACTCAATGGTTTTCAAAATTGTTTTCGTGTTAATTTATCACTATATTAAAATGTTTAAAGCAGTAACCAATTTTATATAACCTCTTTATTTTAATTTAAGGTGCTCAAACAACTATTATGTCTGCCTTATGTGCGGAAAGATGTAATATAATGCGTCTAGTCGACACACGGTGGTCTGGAGTTGCAAAAGGTGTTGGTATTCAACGTATTATTGGTAGGATTCACATGGTTCAAATTCAAATTGGCTCTGACCATCTTACAACGTCATTTAGCGTTCTAGAAGAGCAACCAATGGATATGTTACTAGGATTAGATATGTTAAAGCGCCATCAATGCTGCATTGATTTAAGAAAAAATGTTTTGATGATTGGCACTACTGGTACTGAAACGTCATTTTTAGCCGAAGGTTCGTTACTTTTCATTGTGTTATAATAATACATTATAAAAAAATCAATTACAATGAAACTTTAAGGAGATCTTCCTGAATGTGCTCGTCTAAGCTTTAATGCTGATGATTCTACAGAAAACAAACAATTAAAAAATGTTTTGGAGAATAGTTTGAAGGAAGCCAAGCTGCATAATATTACAGGTAAATAATGCCATACATAAAATCATGAATGCCCATTTGTTTAAAGTACTGACATTAGTAATTTATTTGTTTTTAATTGAATACTTTAGTAATATGGAAAATAATGGTAACTAATAAAATGTAAGATTCATAACATAAATTCAACATATCAATATTACATGCTTGTAGAGTACCTCTAATCGACATATGCCGATAGAATTAAGAAAACCGCTGGATTGAATTCCTTTTAGGTACTTACATACTTTATTCAAAGTATCTGTTACTAAATACCATACCTGAAAATTTCCTACCATTTGAAATACCCGCTACAATCTGTGATCAACGCTTTTTTGTGACAAAATCGTTAAACATCGTGTTCTTGAAGCTTAGCTTTAAGCTAATTCACAATAGCTGTGTTTCGTCTCATAATTTTTGTAGGTGCCATAAAAACAAATCATTTGCCACCTCCATCATCAAAATCGGTCAATAATTAATTGAAATAATCGACATAAGTCGCCAAAAAATTAAACATTTCATTATTTTTCCATACTGTTATAAATTTTTTGTGAAGCCCTAAAACTTTATGGCTTCTGTACGCATAAGACTATTATATTTTTTTTATAAAAAAATATTGTAAACTTTTTGAAAAAATGCATGTGTTTAATAAAAAGGTCGCTAATGCTTAATTCAATCTGACCTAGTTGTCGTAATCAAAAGTGACTTAACCAGGAGTTTATTTTGTAAAGAGTCTTCTAGTTTGTGAATCTGTTGGTGGCAGATTTTTCAACTTTTTCATCAACAAAATAGCGTTTATTCGAATATTGTTTTTTGAAAATATCTAATTAATAAATTAAGATATTGTCATAAAACTTTTAGATTCTGGTAGCTTGTATTTTTCCACAAATTAAAAAAATAATAATCATCTTAAAATGTTAATAAGCTGAAATTATTTTTTTATTTGATAATTACGCTATTTGTTCATTCAATGACATAAACTGTTAAAACTTGTATAGTAAGTAGTTAAAGACACGAATTTTCAAAATTATTTGATGGACGTAGTAATAGTTTTTACACACTCTAGTCTAAATAAGGCTTCGGCTTTCGCTCTCAGCTGTTAACGTTTACGTTTTCTGTCAAGCATACTTCCAAATCTTACGTAAAAAAAAATTGTTTTATCTCCGTCATTTGTGATGCGATTTCTTTGATTTTTTTCTAGCTTAGGGTAGCACAACAAAATAATAACAACTTACGTTTCAACATTGTTAAAAAGTTGTTACCTAATTTGTTGCAAGCAAATGAAATTTTTTTTTTGTACCTCATTTTTATAGTGCACAGTTTTACAGTTTTGAAACTGTGTGTAACAAATAAAATGTGATAGATGTGGCTTAAAATATTTGTTTGCAAATTAATTGACCTCGTTTAATACACGATAATTTCTAAAACTCGATTCGTATCATATGTACCTTATGATTTAATTTTGCAGGTATACGAAAAATAAAGGTGTATAGATGACACATATACACATACATCATTTCATTCAATCATTCTAAGGTGACAACTTTATTAGTTCTAAACATTATTTCTAACATCCTTACTTTTATAAAAATAAGGAACTCTTAAGATATGGCTTTAAACACAATTTCTCGAAGATAACTTTAATAAAAATTTCCGGTTTCCTATTTTATTTCCTAAAAAAAATATTAGAAACGCGAAGTCGTCCCGGGATAGTGCTGACTGCGTATTTCGTAACTTTGTGCAGATATAACCGAAGCGAGGTGTCGAAATGCAGCAAAAACGTGAGACAAAGTCAAGACATCGATTAATATAATAGCTTCCGCTTCCTTGACTTATAATTATCAAAGGAAGCTTTCGACAGCTTTTAGTTTAGAAGTGTACTACCACTCATCGAGAGCAGTTTGTTGAGTAGCCCGCCATCGCTCATCGAGTATGGTCAGTAATTATTGAGTAATTTACTGCTACTCATCGAAAGGAGTTATCTTCATTAATTAAAGTATCATACTGTAAAAGTTTTATACAGCTGTTCTAAAAATATTCCAGGAAAACTATACCACGAAATTAAGCTTGTCAAGAAAAACAAAAAAGCTCTTGACCGAATTTCGACCCGATGAGTGTCTTTTAAGATATTGTCCATTCAAAATCAAGGAATTTCTGCATCACATATCAGGCTGTGATAGTTTTTTAAGTATTTTTTCACGGTGATTATATAGATTTTTCAGTTGACAAAATCTCGAAAACCACGAATCGGATCTAAATTTCGTACAGAGCTTTTTTGTTCGTCTTGACAAGCTTAATCTCGTTGTATACACGAAGGGAAAAATCATAGGGCCGTCCCATAGGTGCTTCTGGTAAAAGTCCACTGAAGCGGGCATCAGTGTTTGCACTATGCAGTTGATGCCATGGCCTCATGCACACGATGAGTGTGCAGCCTGCGCTATAGCCACGGATCAATCTCATGGAGGCATTGGATTTTTTCCATTGCTCTCTTGTGTTTCAACTTGAAGAATAGAGTGGAAGTCTCCCTCCATTCCCCCCACTCTCTTCATCTTTAGCAAATCAGAGACTACACGTGGCCCCTCTTACCTGGGCCCCGTACTACTTACATGTATACTAGCGTGCGAGCTGCAAAAGAGATAGAAAATACTAGAAAGAAATTTTTTGGGGGGACACCCACTTCTGATTGTCAAATCTCAAGAGGGCAATGGAAAAAACCAATGCCTCCATGAGATTGATCCGTGCATGGCTATACTATACAGCCATGACTACACCGCAGGCTGCACATTCATCGTGTACATTCGGCCATGGCATCAACTGCAGAGTGCAAACACTGGTGCCCGCTTCAGTGGACTTTTACCAGAGGTACCTATGGAACAGCCCTATGATTTTTCTCTCCGTGTAGTTTTCCTGAAACGTTTTCGGAACTAGGTATAATATATTCCAACAAGTGTAAAAGTTGTAAAATCAAACAAAAGTGACAAGTTTACGGAAACTGTAAAAGTAGATAATTAATTATATTATTACAATTGCAGAAATATAGATAATCCTAGTTACAAGGAGAATACGATAACGAAAATTGTATACAAGATTCACAAATCGTATAAGAGAATAGAAGTGTATACTAATGAAAATCCGGAAAATAAATATTTTTAATATTGCTCGGATTTAATCCTAAATTACTGCGTAAATTTAACTTATATTTACGTGTATATACATCATTTTCTTTCCTCTCTTGTTAATAAATAAATGAATAAAGAAGTAGTCGGACATTTGCTAGTTCCACGACCCGTATGCGAGTGTGAGACTAGTCTAAATTTCCAATATTTAATGGAAATAAAGGTAAATAGTTGATAATTATTATTTAACAGTCATCTTCTTCAAAAATTGTTTGATACTACTTTTTCCTGAGTGAATCGTACCAATTTTAGTGTAGTAACATGAAATCTTAATTTTTAATATTTTAAATGTGCTTTCAACATTTTTAATATTTGAAAATGACTGTTCATCATACATTCAAACACTTGCGCTTGGAACTAGAATATATATAAATACTTTCCATGTTCTAGTACTTTTATAATGTCAAACATGTTTGATATTTAGTTCTTTGCATGACAGAAGTTTTTCTATTATTTTAATTAAGATCGTTGATTTTAATCGTTTACGCATATTTTTTATTTTTTATAAGCTAGAATTACTGTTACGCTTACTTTTTAACACTCGTAGTCGCTTAAAAGAACATTAATGAACTCTTGCAGTTGCATTATCGAATTTTATCTTTTAAAAATAATCACTCTCGACCTGAAGTAGATGGAGAGATCAATTAAATCTTAGTTGATATTATTTTAAATTGGAATACTGTAAGCATACATTTCAAATTTTTCAAAGTATCTTTCTTTCCTTAAAATTATACAGACTTACATTTTTTTAGTAAAATACAAAATTTTTTTTAGATATGTATCAAAGTTGTATCTCATTAAACTACAAAAAAAAATTCAGTCTTTTATCATTTACTAAAGTAAATATTTACCCTAAATTTTAATACCTGCAAGTGCTTTATGTGATCTTGATCGACCTACGTTGTAGCAAAACTTGACCATTATTGTTTATACATTTATATCTCTCAAGCCATTGTATATAGTCAAAACGCTTTGTATCCAATTCGACAAAATAATAATACATTAAGCATGAATGCGTGTACATACGTGTACGTATATCTTACTATCTATATATAGTTGTAAAGATAAAATTTTCTTTGTCTCCCCTTGCTCCCTAACCACCGGTGACCCCCACCATCCTTACTGGAGGGTGAATTCGTTCAACTTGTACGTGAATAGTACGATTATCATTTGTTTTGACCCCCCTTCCCCTTCTATGATCCCCTTAAAAATTTTCTTGTTTTTCCGTGTCTTACGTAGAAGATATTTTTTTTAATGTTAAGAAGCCCTTTAAGCAAGCCTCTCTGCACCCCCACCGCTTGAATTGAGTTTTCTATATATCCTTTTACATATCCATCTTTCTTTCCTAATCCATCCTACCTACCCAACTTATCCCTTATTACATGATATCCTCCCCCCCCCCCTCCCCCCACCCCTGAGTGTTTTTCGTTCGGGTTTCTAGTGCCAAGTTCCCCTTATACGACTAGGTAATTTATCCTACTGGGTACTATTGTTCAGAAAAATCCACTAACCGTCTTAAAAATCGGTTAAGTAGCAAAAATTATCATTTGTTTTCACTCCCACAGCACCCCCCTCTCCAAACTTGTTAGTTTGCTGGGTGTTCTCGGTAACTTCCTGAACATTTCCCTGCTGGACCCCCGCAATTCACGTAGTGATTTGTTTAATTGTTACGTAATTCGAAAATCGTCATTTGTTTTTTCGCCCGCACCGACCCCCCCCTCGACGCCCCCCCCCCCCCCCCCCCGTGACTCACTGCACTTATTAGCACTACTACTAAAGCAGCTCCTCCGCACTGCTACCCACGCATTAGCACCACAACACAGTTCACACAGCTTTTAACATTACACCAAATGCAGCCCCCTCTGCACTACCGCCTACACACCTTTCACTTTGCCTTAGTGTTCTTATCGGGTTTTCCGGTAACTTTAAATAAATTTGTATTAGTGTCAGCAGTTTTATCCAGATAGTCTAAGATAACGTGATTTACATATTAACACTCTGCCTCTTTTTTTGCACTGTTTAAACTTGCTATACAGTTATCTCTACATTTTCGACACTTATGTTTTATTTACAAGTATTCAAATTATTACAATTATATTAATAGGAAGTCTTTAGTCTACATATATCTGCTTGCTTTTTTATACATTTTAAAAGCCTAAATATAGCTTTAGAAAATAAAAATACCCCATCATGCTCAAAAATAATATTTAAAAAAATAAACAAATAACTACTAGTAATAAAAAGCTTGGTTCCGAGACTATCTAGGTACCTGGAAAAAAATTATTAATCATTTTAGGAAATCAGATGTCTAGATGTTTATTGGTTTTGTATCATAATTATCAGAGATAGTAAATGGAAAATTAGCAGCAGCTAACAGACAGCAAGTCCTTTACACGTATCTATTGCTTTCTTAAATACTTAGATAGTCGTATAAAACTATTTTTATTTATTTGCCAATTTGCTTATTTATTTTACTGTTTATTGCTGTGGAAAAAAAAAAATTTATATACACTTTGACCGATTCAAACCTGCAATGTATGGATATCTGCTTTGAGCTTTAACTTCGACATGTTCATTTATTTACTACAGCTTCAAGTTTTACTCATATAATTATACGTACAGTAATATTAGTATTAATACTGATATATTAATCTCTCTCCAAGTAAGCCGAGGGTCTGTGAGTGCCAGACAATACTGCCGGAAGCGATAAAATGACCAGTAATTCTATCACTTATGGCAGCCCTAGTGCCAGATGTTTTTCAGTGTACATACAGTGAGAAACTTTTGGTACTACATACGTCCCCCACCTGCAGCTGTTATACTAAATGACGTTACGTCTACTGTCCCTAGATTTGGGGATAGCAGGTATCCCAGTCCGAGCAGCGTATTGCCCCCAAAATCATACAGTAGATTTATCTATAGTGTGACTCAAAGTATACACTGGAGATTATGTACAGTAGGTATACAGTTTCTGTACAGCTTTTGATCTAACTGGCGTAGCAGACATACTGAGTCAGGGGTCCCTAAAGATGATAGAATTACCGTTAAATCCCCATGCTAAATTTTTTTGATTATGGTAAGCTGACAGTAATTCTATCACTTCTGAATCTCCCAGGCATTGTACTTGCAAGGGAACGCTGACTATCCAGAAACGTTTCTCAGTGTACTTACATACATACGCATATACATCAATACATAAATACATACACACATACACACATACACGCATCCATACATACATACATACATACATACATATATACATACATACATACATACATACGTACATGTATACATGCGAGCATAGATACATACGTACGTACACTTATTTATAAGAAAATACATACAGAAATAATTACATATAGGGACCATCAAAAGCCCTTTAACCGCGGTGACCGGCGTTTACAGTAATAATTTGGTGTATCCATACCCGTCGAAAAACAATTTTTTATAATTGATTTTTTACCGAAAACCATTAAAAAATTGCTAATAATGGGCCTAATCGGAAAGCTTTCTGAGCAGCCTGGATTGCCATAAAGTACGGCGTCGAAAGATATAACAACTGTATAGCATCGAGCTATAAGTCGGAAAGTAGTAAAGCAGACAGTCTGCTATCGACAAGAGGTAGCCTTCGAGCTTGTAAACGTGTGATGAAAAGTGATTCGACAGAAACTTCTAAAACAATCACGATTACAAGACGGTGGGATTAAACAAGGCTCCTTTGAATCCCGCGCTGAAGTAAGCCCCTTACCGTGCACTCACTTATATAGTATCCCGATCAGAAATTAGCTTCGTGGCTGCCATACGCTAGCATACGGTCCATATCTAAAATGCCGACAGTGTCCGTATAGAACACGTGATCAGGGGTATGTATGGACAAGCTATGGTAGCCGTAAAGTATGGAAGCCGTATAGCACCCGTACTTCGAACATATTGCAAGACAGTCTTAATTTCTTATATATATGTCGCAATAAATAGAAAATAGATTCAAGTTTACCGTGAAAAGACTACAATTTTCTTAAGTTGCTCTTAGATTTTTAATTTACAATTCAATTTATTGGATTAAATTACCTAATTATTGCCCGCAGACCCACCCAGCTAATAGCGCCTCCTCACCGATCCTTAATACCTAGTGTCAAATACGATCGCAGGAGCGGAGAGACTCATCGTCGGCCTCGCTCATAGAAGAATACGCTTATCAGGCGAAGAACTTCCTGAATGATTGAACATAGACAGTGTCTATATATCCCTGGTTCTTTAAAAAGCAACCCATAGTGAGAGACCAACCGACTTGTGATATAATATCAATTGAGCTTCTTAACTCGACAACGATCACGCGAGGAGAGATATACTTCAAGATACATGTCTTTTAATTAATTAAAAGCAATACAGTGCGAATATTTAAAGATTAAAATAATTAAATCAAACTATTTTATTATACACGAAAATTCAATGAATAAAATTTAGTTTTGTCTTAGTAGTTATTTTCTGCAAGCGGAATTATAGATGAAGATTTAAGTAAATCGAAAAAGTATTATAATAATGATTGTATTTAAGTAGAAGAATATATGACTTGTTTTCTTAGATTTGTAATCATAGCATGTGCTCATTTTTCGACCCTATCCTCTGTTTCACATGACCCGTCAATGAACTCTTTGAAGTTATTGAATCAAATTTAAATATAGGGCATTCCACGTCAAACCGTACAGTCAAAAAAAATTTTGGGTTAAAAAGTATGGTAATCGATAGTACTTGGTAAGATTAGAACTCACCAAAATTTGAGCCTTCTAGGGTCACGTGACTAGCGTCAGTGGTGGTATGGAAATTCAAAGTTTTGTTTAAGGGCTAAACTTGCGAATTGTTGAGCTAATAGCCGAAATAAAATAAAAATAAAAAAGTACACAATTTTGCGTATTGTTTTTCGCTGTATTGATTAAAAAAACTTCTAAAGTTTTGTAAGCTGGTTTAAGCCTTCATTTTAAGGTTAAAAAGTTTTAATCATTTTTTGGGTTAGGTTAGCCCGTTTTTTTATGATTTTTTTTTTATTAGAGCTTTTTACATCACCTTTTATAAGAATTTTGGTTAAGAACGGGTATAATGCAAGTTATGGCGCTAGATAGCGCTGAAGAAAAAATAACCATATTTAAGCATTTTTCTCTTACACCTTTCTTTTGTTTTTTGTTTTAAATACAATTTTAAAGTTGTTTAGGAGTGGTGACTCGAAATATCAAACGAAATTTTAAATATTAAAAATTGTAGATTCAATGTGGCGCACCAAGTGATAGAATTCAAGCGTGCAAAATTTGAAATGGCTATATGGGAAAACCGAAAAATCCCAGTATCCTAAATTCCAAGTTGTTTAGCCAAGTTACACAAAGACAGCAAGTACACGATGTAATAATTAAATAAATAATTAACCCTATAAACTAAATCCCAAGCTAATATCCCAAAGATCCAGAGAACAGCAAGTTAGTCATAAAATATTTAAATAAATTTTTGATTTAACAGTACCATAACCTAAATGCCAAGCTTTTTAACCCAGTAACCTGGGGTACAGCAATTAAATAATATAACTAATTAAATTACTGATCAAATAGCTGCGTTAAAAGCTTGAGACGTAGGTTATTTTATTGTTATTATAATAATTTAATAAATTAATTTATTACTGACTCACTGTTCCCCGGGTTAAAGGGGTTAAAAGCTTGAGATTTAGGTTATGCTGTTATTAAATGAGTAATATATTAGAGTAACATATTGTTTACTCGCTGTCCCCAGGGTCACTGGGTTAGAAAGCTTGGGATGTACGTTATGTTGTTATTTATTCAGCAATTTATTTGATTAATATATTATGCACTTGGTATTTCCCGGGTTGCTGGGTTAAAAAGTTAGGCATTGAGGTTATGATACTGTGAATTATTAATTTATCTAAATATTTTATTTTTAACTTACTGTCCCTTGGGTTATTGGGTTCAAAATCTTAGGATTTAGGTTATAGGGTTGATTATTTATATATTTATTGAAATATTTTTTTAATAACTTTCTGTAACCCGGGTTATTCGGTTAAAGAGCTTGGAAATCAGGTTATCTTGTTATTGTATCAGTAATTTGATTAATTATTATATCGTTTATACGCTGTCCCCTGGGTTACCGAGTGAAAGAGATTGGGGTTGAGGTTGTGTTATTATCAAATCAGTAATTTATTTAAATATATTGTTTACTCGCTGTTCCTTGGGTTACTGGGTTGAAAGCTTGGGATTTGGAGTTTGGTACTGTTAAATCATTAATTTATTTAAATAGTTTATTACTAACTCGCTGTCTCATAGGTCACTGAGTGTTTAAGCTTGGGATTTAGGTTATAGCGTTATATATTGACTTATTTATTATAATATTTTATTAATAACTTTCTGTACCCTGGGTTCCTGGGTTGAAAAGCTTGGGATTTAGGTTATGTTGTTATTAAATCAGTGATTTGTTTATTTATTATATTGTTTGCTCGCTGTCTCCCGAGTTACTTGGTTAAAGAGATTCGGATTGAAGTTACGTTGTTATTAAATCGGTAATTTATTAAAATTTTTTACTATTAACTTACTGTCCCTTGGGTCACAGGGTTAAAAAGCGTGTTATTTTTATGATTTATTGTAAGGGTAAGTATTTAAGTATCAGTGATAATGAATTATAAATAAGGATATATATAGACGCATGCCACATATATTTATATTGTGGATCCTGTGATTATATAGATGATAAATGATACACTTTTGTAATTTTGAGTTTTAAGATAATTAATATTAACTGCCTGTAAGTGCAGCCCAATCTAGTATTTTTGACTGAAACAGGACTTAAATTAAATTTACGTTAACGCACTTCAGATTACTTTCCGAACAAATACTTAAACATAATCCAGAATAAGCTTGAATCAAAAAAGTGGCATGATTTAATTTTGTTCTCATTGCTGTCCTTTTTCCAAAAGTGATAATATTAGGTATTCTGCACGAAATTCCTGGTGAGCTCCATGAAGGTGAAAAGAATGTGGATTGTTAATAGAGATTTTATTGCCTTTAGACAGTGTAACTTGTGAACTCATCTTTTCGAATTTTGATACTCAAACATTGGATTTTTTTGTGGATTTCGACATATATTTTTGTTCTGTGGTCTAACAAATACGAGTAAATACAAAAAAAATTATTGTCTAACAAAAAGAAAATTGTTAAAGATCCATCGTGATATATTTTAATTGTACTTTCCTTATTTGCTTTATGTGCACTTTTTGTAATGCACGATAAATTGACGATTCGTGATCATCAACAGTAACATATTTTTGAAATTTTTTTTGTGACTATATATAATCATTTAAGAAGTAAAACAAGCTCAAAAAATGCCGCAACAAAAGCCAAGAAAGCCCATTTTTAAAAAGTCTTTTTTTCAAATTTCAAATATGCACTGATATACTGTTAAAAAGACATATGAAAAAATTTGTTTTTAACTTTAAAGAATACGCCTAGTTCGTTTTTTAATATATTATTATTGTAATATATAAAATAGTTCTCTACTACTATTGCAAATTTAGTACAATGGTGAATAGATCCGAAAGAATCGTGTATTATTAAGCAGAGAAATGGCAGGATCTCTTACACTCTTAACCAAAAGTAGGAAAATGAACTTTTAAAAGGAGAAAACGTTAAATTTTTAGAGTAGAATTCACGTTCTTTCTACTTTTCTGAAGTAAAAATCACGTATTTGGTACTTTTAAGTGTATAAAAGACGTATTTTTCGCTTTTAAAAGTTCAAACGTATTTTTTTCTTTTCTATAGTGAAGTATATTTATTTTTTGGGAAATTATACATGCTGCAATTAATACTATTGAATAGGAGAAAACAACTCAAATAAATACTTTCTACTATTCCTAAGATGGAATGACTCAATTTATTCATTAGAGCCCTATATTTCCTACATTTGAGGGTTTATTTTTAATTTTTTTGTCAAGAGTGTAACGTTTTATATTTCATTTACTTGTCATTTAAGATTTTTAAGTTAAAGTGCTATTATTATTATTTTTTTCATAATAAAGATTAAAAATATATATTTCTTTAAAAATGTTTCTTTTTAATATATATAAAAAATAATATACAAATTGTGCTTGGCCTTACTGCTCCGCGCGCTAACCCATCATGTCTTGACTGCTGCTGTACTAAATTTGTCATATTAGTAGAGTACTCTTTTGATATGCTGGAATTATAAGATGTTCATACACGAGATAGGTGGATTTTTTAGAGTTGAATACAAAATATTACAAAAAAATTTCCAACATTCTACGAGTGCATATTCTTAATAAAAAATATTTTTTTGAAAATTGGTATGTTTTTGCGTTTGTTCGATTTTTAATTAACGTTAGCTTACTTTACAAGAGAGCTTAACACTTATTTATAACACGTAATTTGTAGAAATTATTAGAGCTGTCTGTTTAAAATTAAATAATAGTAAGATATTTTAGTACAGAAAAAAAGTACATTATGAGTTAGAAAAAAATGTTTTTATCAAAATTGCATTATTACATGCACGTATATTTTAAATATTCAAGAAGTCCTCACTAAAGTCATTAATCTTTTTAACTTTTCTTTCGATTTCATATTTGCAAAGCTTGGTCTACTCTATGATCAATTTTGGATAGGATCACCACGGAAAATTTTTTAAAATATGTAATGTCTAAGAAGTTAGGTGCAATTGTTCATACGGTAATGTACATATTTACACGTTTTTATATCAACAATTGCATGTAAATCCATATATAATAAATCTTTCCAAAAACTTTGCGGGTACCCGATTTGAAATCGATGAAGGAGTAGAACAAGTTTAGCAAATGGGAAACCGAGTAAAAAGCCAAAAAGATTTACATCTTTAGTTAGTACTCCTTAAAAATTTGAAATATACACGCATGTAACAATGCAAATTTAATGAAACAATTTTTTTCCAACTCACTAAGTGCCCCTGTTCTGTAATACAATGTTTTATTATTATTGAATTTCAACTGATAGCTTAAATGATCATCACCAATTTAGTGCTGTATACGAACGTTGAGCCTCCCTCAATGATTTGATAACGAGACAGAGAAAGAAATTCACAAAAATATTTAACCATCGACGAGTAATCTGCAATTATTAGTACGTTAATAAGTTTTTGAAGTAAATACTTGCGAATTACTTCTTTTTTAGGGAATGTAACACAAATTGTTAATCGTAATAAGTTACAAACAGTGAAAATAAAGCGAATGAGAAAAATATGATGAAAATGGGTCACGATAGATCTATTACAATTTTTTTTTTCGAATACTAACTTTTTTATGCATTTACTTGTATTGGTAAGAGCACAGAACAAAAATATACATCGAAATCGACAAAATAAGCCCACTATCGGAGCATAAAAATTGAAAAGACGATTTCATGGATTACACTGTCTAGGAGCAATGAAATGTGTTCTAACAGGGTTTATTCTTTTCGTCTGTACAGAGTGCATCTGAAATTTTCCACGGGATACCAAATATTATCACTCTTGGAAGAAGTACAGCGATAAGAACGCAGCAGCACCAAAATCAAATCGTTGCACTCTAGTAATTTAAGGTTATTTCCGGATCATGTTACCGTATGTAATTGGTAAGTAATCTAAAGTGGGTTAAGGTAGTACTGTCGATACTGCCGAAGTCAAATAAGTGTAGATTTGCCTAATCTCTTTTAAATGCCTGGTGGAGTATACCTATGTATAATACAAAATAGCTGAAAAGCATCAATTTTATACCGATATCAAGTACTATCAGCCCTCACACGCACCCAATCAATGTTTTTAGAGCTACAAAATATTTCCAGGGTTTTCAAGCTATACTTCATCAATTTTAATCAAGACCTTCTAGATGATTCTTGTAAAACACGGATATTAATTTAATATCCCATGAGACTGCGTGCGAAATTGCTCATAATTTATTATGTCCATAACTTCTTTCACGTGCACCCCAGGTCCAGAAAATTTGAACAGATGTATTTTTGCATAAAAAATAATGTGTGTTTCTCAATTTCATCGGTATCTTGCAGGTCAATCCATATAAGACAGTACTACCTTAATATACCTTCATTTTAAGCCCTGGTTTAATAAAAAATGTTAAACTGTGCCGCAATGACGGGTAATCTTAATAGGGTGAATTGCCCAGTGTTTGACCGCCGACCAGTAATTGACCATACAGTAACTTAACTTGTCATTTGTATACTATGAAGTATATATGTCATACATAGATATACAAGTAACACATTTAATTACTGTGTGGTTAATTACTGGTAGGCGATCAGAAACTAGACAATTCACCCCTATTCCAAATTACTTAAGTACAGAATTAATTATTTATTCAATATGAGGACCCACAATATCAATATACGTAGCATACAAGTATCCGTTTTTTTATTTTTTATTATTAACACCTAAATACTTACCTTTACAATAAATAATAAACATAAGAATATATGCGTATGCACGGAGTTCATTTGCATTTAAATGAGTTTACATGTACATTTTTGCGATTAGTTAGTTATTACACAAAATTGTAGGTTATAATATGCATAAATTTTTTTTTTTATAACTTACAGTATTCAATATTCTTATAATAGCAAATAAAACTAAGTATGGTGACAACAAAAAGCTGGTAATTCAGGCCCAAGGGAATGTCATGAATAATTGCTATTATATAAAATAAAGCCCTTTAAAAAGATTTCAGATCTCTCTAAAGCGCAAAGCTGAAAATGACAAAGATAAAAAAGAGGAAGCTTAATAGTGATCTTGAATGAAAAAATCATTTGATAAAAAATGACTTGAGGTTAAAAATGTTTTTGTGTGGAATTAAAATAGAAATTTTTATCACTTGCACTCGTTACTAAAGCCATCTTTTCAAGAAATAAAATTTATAAAGACAATTATAAGTGTAATTATAAAGATTCTTGCTTTTTGCAAAGTGAGAAATGTATTGAAAAAAAAAAATTCGTTTTAGTCAGGACATTCAGATTTTATTTTGTATTGGCTATACAGATGTCATGTACGGTCACCTTAAGAAAACTATATGGTTACCATACCACATGGCTACAATACACTGTCTATAGACGCCTCTGATGACGTGTCTTGAAGTGTCCATGTACGGTGCCAGATCTGGTCCACATAGTTCATGTACGGCACCATAGATGATCCATACAGGTACCGTAAGCTACTTTCGGATCGGAAGGTGATCTACAAATTTTTATGATATTTTTACTTATTTTTTACGATCAACCTTTTATGAGACACATCACATTCGACCGCAACATAACAAAGCAGTTTATTGCAATGAATTAAATTGTCAATTAAAAACTGAAGAGGAATTTGGGAAAAATTATAGCCGTTTCACGATAAACTTTAAACTATTTTCCATTCATCGCGACATATTTATAAGAAATATGGACTTTTTTGCAACAAATTAAGAATTATCATACCACGATATAGAGAAAAAATAAAAACACTTCACAGACGAACTTAAGAATTTTTTGCAATATGTTTGATGATGGGTGATACGCAGCTTCCATACTATACGGCTACCATAGCCTGTGCGTACACACGCCGATCACATGTTTCCATACGGACACTGTCACGCATTTCAGATATGAACTGTATGCGAGCGTATAGCAGCCGGTAAGCTCATTTCTTATCGAGATACTATGAAAGTAACTTGAAGTTATAGTTGAAAAACAGACATGTAGTAGTTAATCTTAAAGCAAATATCTCTGTATCGTAGGTTTGAATATTTGAGACATTCGAAAAAAATTCAACGCTGGGGGCACAACGCTCGAACGATCTCAACATAATATTGGCAGTCTGCGTCTGCAAGTTTTCGGTTTTACTTTACCTGTAGATTTGATGTATATATGACGTATGTAAGTAGCAGCTCTATAGCTTGCAACTGTTACAGGCTTTTACACAGTAAAATATATATTAAGTTGTCTTCTTTATGAAAAGTGTTTTTTTAAATAATGGCCTCACCGTTCGCTCACTTCTGTAGCATGCTACCCTGAAGTTCTTGTGCGATTAACTTTGTCTTTTTCATGATCAACCTATTACGAGCTATGACTTTTTCTTAATAAACCGTAACATAACAAAGCGATCTATTGCAATAAATTTGACAGTAGATCACAGACTTAAGAGAAGCTTTGAAAAAACTATGGTTTTTTACGACAAACTTCAATAGTATATGAATAGGGTACACCAGGGTCGCAAAATAGCCCGAGGAAGGTAAATGGACGATCTAAGGATTTTTTAGCCGTGGTCAGTATATGATTTCCCATGCCCCAGCGGTTTGAAAGTGTCTAGGAAATCCTTCTACTCGAAAGATCTGAGACTTTCTTTACATACTATTTTATGTTGTGACATTCTTAACTGTATTATACAACTGAGACGTACATACAAACGTATATTTTATTCAACCATTTATTGTTTTTATTGATTCATTAGTCCATGGGTAAGTGATATGACTAAATTCGGAATTGATTAACATTATTTTTCCATTATTAATTCGTATAATTATGTGATATTTAACTAAATGTTAAATTTACCCTTCAAGCATTTCCCTTGGATTATAACTAGGTAGGAGAGGGGATGTGAGTGGGCCTTTGTTATTTGACACCATAGAAAGCAAGCTAAAAGGTTATCCGATATGGTAGGTTAAACCGACCCCAAATATAATATTAATACTTAACCCTACCTTATCCATGAATAGTGTCTTGGTTGTGTATTGCAGCGATGAGTTGTATAAGATATTTAAATGTATCATGATTTTTGTTGGTGCATTAAATAGGTAAATTATAAATATAATTCTGTATTAATAGTATCAAATGATTTCTCAATGAATAATTATAACAATTAAAAGCAGTAAGAATGTGAAGTGCTGCATATTTATGGATATAATATTAATAAATTAAAGTGTAATTGGAATTATTAATGTCGCGTGGCACCATCGAAAAAATGTCTCTAATATAAAGAAGAAACACAAATGTGCTTATGTATGAAATGTAAGTAGTAGCACTTGCACAGCGTACACGGGCGCCATTATGAGTCTTCGAGCATCTGGCAGCACGATTTGAAAAGATAATACAGTAGAGCGTACCCAGCAGAATCGTTGCCACCGAGAGACTTACAGCGTGAAACCTTCTTTGTGACTCGGTGACGTCATTGTATTGGAAGCTATTAAACTATCCTGATTGGCTATGACGGGTAGCATAACGTCCAAGTAATGAGTTGCCGCAGCTACTTAGCTGCGAGAGACTGCAGGCTTCTTTCTGTAGTACTAAGTGCTAATTTATACTAAAAAGGGCTTCAATTGAAATATCTAAACAAGAAAAATTATAATAAAAGTTGATAAATAAAATATCCTAAGTAAGGAATAATGTTATATAAATTATTTGGATTGAGACAACTGTTTCTGCTCTCAATGATATTATTTAACAGTATGTTTTGTGCAATACGCACGCGGTCTGTTGAGAGCCAAACCAATTGATTTTTTCAGATCAATATAGATTACTTACATACATGTAAGCCCTCTTATACCACCGTATGGCCGCACAGCCCTCTCTCATATCCAATTATTTCTGAAAACGACCAAAGTCTTTAAAAAGCTGGCTAGATATATGTCAATCCAGTATAATACTTATTTATTCCAAAAATTACACTTTTTTTGAATAATAATACTAAACATGAATATTTTCATTATTTGTAATTATACCAAATAATTTTTTGGAGTAATTGTTTAGTTAACAAAAGATTAAAACTCAAAATCTAAAGCTTATTTACAACTTCAACAGAATGGAATGGTATAATGATTAAGTTATTTTGATTTGAATTTTCGATCCTTCCTTCCACAAAGACAATGCCTAAAAAATTTTTAAAGTACGTTTGAGGTATTGCAACGGCACGCTAAATTGATTTGTCAAATCGATTTTCCAGATTAATAATTAATATGTTAGCTCATGAAAAATATGATTGAAAAATCCACCGTCGGACACACATCGTCTATCTATGTATTGGAATAAGAAATTTATTTTTGTTTTAGTGCACGTAATAATATTCGTACGAGTCAACAATAAATTGTTAATAATTATCTTATGTTGTAACAGATTGTTTTATTAAATATTTTTATAATTTCTAGACTTATTTTTTTGATAACATAAGCAAGATGATTATTTTGTTCTGACACATCTGATGTACAGTAAAGTTTGTTTTTTTGTTAGTCACTATTACACATCTCATACAAAACAATAATTTTTATTTTATAATGATCATCATGCTTAATTTGTACAAACATTACTCCTTAAAATTATATTAGTTGTAATCAAAAACCCTTAACGTGGAATCTGATTTCTGCATGGAATATACAGTGTTGAAGAATTGTGTTTCTAATTTTTTCTTTAGGTAGAACTTTTGATTGAATGTTATACTTTAGTTTTTTCAAATTCCCATTCATTTAATTATATCAATCAAATTCGGAATATATTCCAGTATGTTTTGTTACTTTTTCTACATGACATAAAATGTTACAGAAACTCTTTGGATATCATTTGATTGAATCTTTAAAACAATAAATAAATAAATAATTATAGATCAACGGAATAAAACTGTTCGTAAGTTGTAAAATCAATAAACTATTTAGAACTCTATGATTCGGTACAATGTAAAGGCATTTGGAGCAACAGTGAAATTTTTTAACTGATGAAGTTATAATTATTTGTTCATCAATTTCATGATGAATAATTGTATTAAGCGAGTAAAAACCTATATAATATTTTGTACATCGATTACTTTTTTCTACAAGTGTTTATTTCTTTCAAGTATGTAAAGCTTGATTAAATTAGTAATTTTAAACAATTTCTTAATTCATTCAAAGAGTAAAATTGTGCTTAGCATAAGAGAAAGTATGCAAGACTTTCATTACTATTTAATCAAAATTTTTTAACTTTAAATTTTTCTAAACATAGTGTAATGCACTAAATTATTTAAATAATTGAATTACATGAAAATACTAAAATGTTTAAGAGTACGTATTTAAAATAATTGGTTTAGTAAGCATATAATAATTTCAGCAAAATTAATCGATTAATGTATTAATCATCAAAATTTTAGTACATATTATTTCTCTGTTCTCTTATGTATACAAGTATATACAAAAAAATCGTATTTTCCGCAAGATATAAAAGTGTAATGAATCCATTGCCATATATTTTAATTGTTTTTTTTTCCTGATTCGTTTAATTTTCCTTGTTTGTTATTTATCATAAACAATACTTTATGCTCTAAAAATCAATGATTTGCAAATTTTTATGAAAAAGATTTACTTTCGTACAAATAATTGAAAATAACCGTTAACACTTTACAAATTTTACAAACTCTCCTTGGGTACCTTGATATACATTATTTGAGGGGTAAAACTAGCTTGGACAACTGAACATCGAACAAAAAGACAAGAAGATACTGTATTTATAAAAGTTTTTTTTTTTTGTTGAGATCATGCATTCATACGATGTTGCAAAATTTTTAAATAATTTGTTCCTTACTTAAAAAAGTACCAATTATTTGTACTTTAATATCTTGTTAATTCAGCATGTCAAAGGAGGACTCTACTAATATTCCAAATTTAGCTCCGTGATTGAGAGCACCCTTATAAACCGTGTTTTATTAAGCTGAGCGATTACATCATCTCTTAAAATTGTATATGTTAATTATTTATCTTTTGAGACTGTTTGATTACAGAGCTCTATTTATTAAATTTTCCCTGGATTAAGATTAAAACATGGAAAAAAGTATTACAAAACTTTTATCTTAAATCACGTGCTTTACTAAAAGTCGTCAATGACACGTGAGAGGTCTGCTTGCAGAGCATGCTCTTCTTCAGAATTTCATTATTGTGACGTAAATTTTATTTATGTTGATTAAATATACATGCAGTATTCGTGTTAAGTATTGAGCTCTCATGCAAAGTAATATGTATATATATACATCAATATATTGACAAAGAAAGCGACGAAGTATTTATAAAATTTGAAAAATTAAATCATTTTAATTAGAAATGTTCAAGATTAAAGTAGCACTAAGTGTACGTATTTTTATTTTTTTTTATTTTGACTTGCATCTGTTACATTTCTTACAAATCATTCTTCTCCTTCTTTAATTTTTCCTCTTAAATTATATTTCGGTAAGATATAGAGGCATCTTTGAGTTATTCTCAATCGCATATTCGAGAAATTAATCCTTTATCTGAGTTTAATAATTTTTTTTAACTTTTTTCGTAAGACTTTATTTTTTTTGGAGTATGTTGCGCATAATATATGTTAAAGACAAAAAACTAAACTCCAGTAAAATGATTTTTTCGTTTCGTACACCTGGTAATAATTTTTTTTATTTCTTGTGGTTAGGAAGTCCAACGGCGAGGATCCCGTTTAAAATGTCCAAAAAGTTTATTTATTGTTTTTTGTCTTGATATGATTTTATAACGTTATAACATATATATATTTAGTCACATTTGACTTATGAACTTATTCAGAATATGATAAAAAAATCGACTCCACGGTAGCGTCCAAGGTGGAGTAAACATTGGCTGAGAACGCGCTAGTAAACATAAAATTAACTTAGTAAAGAGAGCGAAAAGATTCCAGT
The DNA here is from genome assembly GCA_030522625.1 of Copidosoma aretas. Classification (NCBI taxonomy): domain Eukaryota; kingdom Metazoa; phylum Arthropoda; class Insecta; order Hymenoptera; family Encyrtidae; genus Copidosoma; species Copidosoma aretas. The sequence goes on from JAPYYV010000609.1 coordinate 24,057, forward strand.
CTTTTCGTGATGCATAGAGCTACAGTTTTAATATTTAATAAGTTTATTCATTGTCTCAGTATAATTTTATAATGTCCTAGTATTATACATATTTAATCATACAATTGACAGTCACTGTGAGCTTTAAAAAACCCAGCTTGCCATAGCAATACCTCAAAATAAATGTGGAATTTTCTAAAAACTTGTTCATACAATTTGTGTCAAAAATGATATCATAAAAGATAATTCAGTAAAACATAATATTTAATCAGATAAAGACAATGAATAATTTACAGAAATGGTTAAGTAGGGTGCGGGGGGTTGCGGGGGCGGGGTTGAGGCCAAACCCACCAAAATAATCTTATAATATAGGGAGATGTACATGTATGTATGTATATTAATACTTACATTAATATTTAAAAACTTATAGGATTTTCTTACAGTAAATTTCAATCGTATATTTTAACTCGTAAAAAAACTATTTGATAAACGAAAATATTTTCTCAGCATAAATCTCAATAATAGTAACTCCATTACATAACCTACTAAAACATTGAGTTGCGTGATGGAATTTTTCTATTTAAATGTAGTAAAGCTCTTAAATAAATTAAAATAGATTCGTTAAGCAAACATATTATTATGTAAAATACAATAACGATTAATAGAATGGTAAACACACTTTGTTTGTGCAATGCTCTGTAACCCCCACGAATAAACACTTCAGAACAGAATCAGAATGAAGTTTTCACAACTCCTTACTAGACATTTTAACATTCAATCGTAATATGGTACTTATAGCCCCACGTTTCAAGCCAAGAATTATAACTGACCCATAATAAGCCTTGATAATTGTAGTATTATTATTTGTATTTTCAGCATAGGGTGGCATAGTATCAATTAAATACATACAATAAGAATAGTATAAAAAAGGGATTATTGAGCAAGTCATTTTATCTAGAATGCATAACGTACAGGTGAACTTGCTCTGCATCCTTGACGTAGGTGCATATATCTGGGCATGTGTTTGTATTTTTGTTTGTGTGTCTTCCAATTCGACTAATTATGAGTATGAAAAAGAAGGAAACCGATTATAAGTGCCTTTTTAAAAAACTGTGACAGCAAGAGACACGTTAAAGTATCATTGTATGGTTCCAGTATCTCCATGAGAATTAAAAGCAAAGTAATCCTCATTGCATGCAAAAAAATAACAGTGCTGGCTAGGGACTCCAAAAAGAAGCTGTATAGTATAAATCGTAGAAACCAAGCGCTACAAAAACTAATAAAAAAAATGACGTAAGTGAAAAAAAATTAACACTTTAGAAAAGAAATAAAGCGGTGAGGGACAAAAAAAAAGTAATAAAAAAAGTAAATTAAATAAATATTAGAAAAAATTTAAAAAAAATACATGAAAAATTAAAGACACGCCCAAAACTGCAAGGCTCCAGTGGAGCTCTCCAAATTTTGTCTTCTTCTAATCGTAAAGAGAGCTCTGCTGATAGCCTTGCGTTTTGGGTGTTTCTTTTATTTTAAGTATATTTTTCTTCTATTTTCCCAAGGGTTAAGTTTTTTTTAATTTCTCAAATATTTTTTTTTTATCCTTCACGGTTTTTTTTTCTTTTCTCAAGTCTTAATATTTTCCCCTCACATCTCTTTTTCTATTTTTTTTTAACGCTTAGTTCCTACGCTTTATAATAAAGCTTTGCTTCTTTTGAGCGTCCCTAGGCGGCACTGTTATTTTTTTTATATTCTTCAAGTAGTAGAAATATTAAAATAATCTGAATCCTGCAATTTTTGCATAATAAGATTGATTGATTTCGTATATTAGTCAAGTACAAAGTTTTAACATACAATTACCGAATCATTTGTGAAGCATTATTATCTGTATGTTCATCAGAAGTATATTCGGTTATTTGTACGCCACAATTCTCATTGTTATATTGTACGAAGGAAACTATTGGTTAAGGGTAACTAAAATATCATACAAAAGTTTTTGATTAAATTTTTTTAATAAATCTGGTAAATACTACATCTATATTCGTTCCTGTTTTAGTTCACGAACAGTTTGGATCATTACTTATTGTTCAATTAAGTTTTTCGAAAATAAAATCAAGCAACCGCTTAGATTTCTCATCTTTATAATTGAATTTAAAATTTTTACCTAAAATAATAGGCATAGTGTGTTCATTACTTTCCGTATATTGTAATCCATCTTCTGAATAAATAATTAGTGATCTTGCAATAAAAACAATATCTTTAGCACTTTTACCAGGATATATAGAAAATTTCGGATGGAGCGTGCGCGTATATACTGGTGCTCTATATAATTATATACATCGTGAAACGCTACTAATGTCTGATGCATAGCATGGATAGAGTGGTCGTACGGCGAGCGCTTCATACGTCCGTATAGAGGCTTAGCTTAAAAAACTATTGTAAAAATTTTTAAATGATAAATACCTTACAAATATAACATAAGACTGAATTATAATATTGTATAATGCAACTAAGAACGAGGTACTCATTAACTAATAATAATGTATAAAAATTTTAATAAATTAGATTTATACTTGCTACAATAATGTTTTTTATGTATTTTTTTTTTTTCGTTTGATTATAAATTAAGTTTTATTTGCTAATACATAGTATGTAATCAAAAATATCGAATAATAATTTACATTGCAGAGAAAAACGATATGGAGCGAAAAAATTAGGTGTGCAATTAAATCCCGACGCCGCGCCGCGCCGTGGCGCGCCAGTAAGGTACTGTATACATGAGTTTTGTTTCTAATAGTGATAATAATTTATTCTTCAAACAAAAAATATGTTGTCGATAGAAAATTTGACGTAGAATACGATGGTTGTATTTAAAACTCGCCACATGATGATGGAAATTGTTGAAAATAGATTTAAACATCTTGAGTGTTTATAACAATGAATTTCAGTCAATAATTTTTAAGCAAACAATTTCTTCATCAAAGTTTATTTCTTTAGCTTTAAAATGAAAAAAAGATTGAGTTTTTAGCTTAAATAAAACTGGATTTATAAATTATTTACATTGAGTCTCCACGCTAAAAATCACAGGTTTTTAAATTTGGAATCTGCTATGAAAAAAAAATTATCAAAGACGTATCTCTTATTTTGAATAAAAAAAAAGGTGCAACCAAATCAAAATTGTGTCGGTCAGAAATGTGTTCGGTTTATAAAAGGATGTTCCATATGCTTATACGCTGCATGCTTATAATTTGTGTAATCTTATTCTTAGAAATTTTTTATCCACTTCTTTCATTAGAGTAATTCGTAGCATTTACAATTATGAAATACGGTATTGAAAATTCGTATTTGATTTGCGCCATTAGTAGTTTCAACATCAATTGATATGCCACTTGTTCTCTTTTATAACGCTAAGTTGTGCTCAAGTAAAGAAGTATGTATAATCAGCATCTTAACAATTATCGCTGCGACACGTTTAAGCGACCGCAACTCTGAATTCTAACGCGTACAATTCGCATCTGATTTATTCAATAAGTGATCTTAAACATTATTTCGAAATAATTCGTACCAAAACGCTAGAAAGTGAGCGGTAAGCGATCCTAAACATCAATTGATGTCTTATGATTGCAAAATTACTGTTTCATACAGCAACAGAACGGTATTTTTGCTTAATGCTGACTGATCATTCAGATTTTCAAACTTGACGAGTTCTCCTTAAGTGCGGAAGTATAAAACCTCCTCTTACGACCAAAATAATGTCTTTTCCAATTCGCCGAGAGTTTTCTAAGGGACTATAGAGGCTTGAGAGTGAGTTCAAACAAAGAGAAGCAAGAAAAGAAGGACTGCCAAAATTGGGCTTTCGACGTAGAAAGCAGCCTAATAACCATCAACTTTACCACGAGAATCTTCGTATGCAGTAAGGCTTAACGCTACGACCAGCTACGAAAGATCTTGCGACTGCATGCACGCAAGCAGTGATTGAGTATTAAGCGTTGGTGAAGTACGTTAAGCAAATACTAATTGATAAGTAAATACTAGCGCAAAAGGAGTAAATACTGTAATTGCAAACGCGAAATTTACCCGAAATACTATATAAATAATTATTTTTTATTTAATTAAAGTACATAAAAATATAATTATTATTATTATTATTATTATTTTTTGGCATCAGGTCAAAAATCAGCCGTCGCTTCGGTCTACCATCGGTCTTTTTACCAATGGCTTTTTACCATGAATCTGTGAGCATTTCTACTTTTGTACATTCTCGCAACATGACCAGCCCATCGCAATACACAATAGTTTATAACTTGCCTTGTACCTGGTTCCCCGTAATGCTCCTGCACGTTGGTATTATGTAAAATTCTTTAATCGTCAAATCATATATTTCCATTTACCCTGTGTTTTTACGATATGCAAACGCAATATATTGTGAAGTTTCGTCAGTATTCTTACGTACAAGAGACCAACAACTCCAATGAGTAGCAACTTTACATCTTCATCCAACGGATTTAAATTTTGTAGGAAAAAGCTAATCAACGTAAACATTTTATTTTCCTCATCCGCATTAAAATATCAAAGACAACAATGTCACCTAAAATAATAAAAAAGCACTATTTAACATGAAAGTTTTTTTATGCGTAAGCAGTAAGTAATTCATAAATGCAAAAAAAAATTTTAGTTTTGAATAAAAATAAATGTCATTCCATCTCTAGTAAATGGAGGCACAGGTTTCAATATTAAACATGGGATAAAATATGATCACGATGTTAAGGGTAAAAGCTTCTACTTCCACTCCGTCATGGTCAGAACTTGAATAGAATAAAAAAAATACAATCTTGACGTTTTCATCATACTCTTTTAATCACACCCTTATTGCTGACTTCTGTGTCTCCGTCTCCTACAGATGAACCAGACAATAAGGTAATATTTTTATTTATTGATTCTTAGACTTGATCCTATTTTTTTAGTTTTTTAGCAGTCCATTTTTTAAACAATTTATTTTTAATCTTAGTTAAATCTAATTCAACTGAATTTTCTCTTCTTATTTTTACCTGCGTCGACTAATTTTTGTGTTACGCTGTCTTTACACTCACACTGCTGTTTTCCACTGCGCAGGCATTCTTTATTAAATTTTGTGGCATGCTTATTACCAAAAAAATATTTTCCACCATTTCGACATTTTAATAAAAATTTTTTCAATTCCTCAACTTCCGTAGCTTTTACCTAAAAACTGGGTATTTTTGTCATCAACTTCGAAGCTAGTTGTCCCACTATAATTTTTGCAACTAAAACTTATAGATTTGGTCACATCATTATAATTTTTTGTATCAAAATTGCATTTGGAAACTAATGCCCTTGAGTATAATTATGCGTTTTTACTATTTTGTCAAGCGTATCGATGATCATTGTGGAAAATAGATCAGTTAACATTATAATTCGCAAAATAATTGTACTCTTGAATTTCATAAATATGTGACTGTATTGTAGACAATAAATATAAGTAACAACACTTAAAGGGGAACCTTAGCATCGTCAGTTTGTCTAGACTTTCTTAGTTTTCATCAAAAGTTCATAAGTTAGATGGTGTTTTCAAAGAAAATTCTAACCAAAATTTCAATCGAGGAAAGTGTGTAACCAAATTTTGAATATCATAAATTGTGTAATTTTTCATTATGCATTCACATATAAAGAATGTGCGGCAAAATGTTTGGATCGAAATAATAAAATAAAAAAATTTAAGGACCAATTTAGTAAAATGGCATAGTGCCACGCTGCGCTGCCGCTCCTGTTTTCGTCTGCTTTTTTGTCACACACATGTTTGTAACTTAAAAGAATGCACATCCTCTGGGCCCCAAGGTGCTAATCTTATTAGAATTGCACAAGCTTTAATGCTATGTGTCGTGTGTGAGGAAAATTTGCCTTGAACTGTTTATTTTTTAATAAAGAACGATAGAAAATTTACTGCGTATAGGGAACTTCACAAAAAACTTTTTATTCTCACGCTGTTCGTTAAAATAAACGGTTAAAGTCAAATTTCCGGAACAAACGACACATGGCATTGAAGCTTGTGCTATTCTAAACAGATTATCACTGTTGGGCTCCACAGTAATATGAGTGCGTCCATTGAAAGCGGACCAGTGAGGGCGTGCACGGCACTTTTTACCCAAAACCTCTGATTTCGAGCTCGCTCAATGGCAATCAAAAAGG
>JAPYYV010000610.1:0-30209 GCA_030522625.1 Copidosoma aretas
TTCAACAAGCGTTGAACTTGCTTGGTATGGAGCAGCGCGTATACATGTGTGGGTGTAATTTTCAAAAATTACACACACACATACGTCAAATTAAAAATAGTATTAATGTTTATTTATTGATTTGACTGTAAGACCGATATAAATATTTGTCTTGTTTGTATACATCAATTTAGAAATATTTGTACTTGAAAACATATTGAAAAAAATTTTTACAGAGTTTTCCAAAGATAATCATAATACTTGGGAGGATGTGGCACATGTTAGCTTGACGTACAAACATTTAATGGATGAATTTGAATCGAATCTTACAAAACAAAAAGAGAACAACCAGCATGGTGTAAAATCTGGTACTAAAATAAGTCAACTAGCTATGGGACAGAAAATTATTAAAACAGAGTGCTACAGCAGGACTTAGCAACCCTTAAGGAGAGTGAGTTCTTTTTCAGTTGTCTTTCATAGTATAATTCAAAATAATCTGTAATATAATGTGACTCTAGTGCAGGAGACCCATGTGTTTGAGTAAAACAAAGGCAACAGATCGAGTCAAGCAGTAGTGTGGTTTCATAATAGAAGACGATGGTAAGTGATTTTAATTATTCATTTGTCTAATGACTCAAGAAGAGCGAAAACGCTTTATTTCAAAGTCGCAACTTTTTAATTTTACAACTTAATAAAAATGTCAATTCTATGACAATGTCAATTTAAGTTTTTTACAAGTACAACAATCATAAACTGTATTTTAAAAAGATAGTTAAATTACTTTAACTTCATCGATGTAAATTGAAAATTTACCTTGATATGATACTTTTTTAATTTGAATTATGATACGAAAAAGTTCAAAATGTAAAGTCCAAATTATTTTTATGTTGACTCACAAAAACAATACATCCATGTCACATTTTTCATTTGGACTATCTGGCGCATTTTTGATTATTATAACGTGAGCTATTTATATCAATTTATAATTTCTTAGATTTATAATTATTTTAAATACAAGCGTTATACGATAACCTTTTTTTTTAATTTATTCTTTCTTGAAAATTCTGAAATTGGTAATTGTAATATTTTTTTACCAATCTATTATAGGGAATAATCACTTTTTTCCATTTACTTCCAAACAGTATTTGGCCAGAGACAACTATCCTCATTTTATAGCGAGTCATACAACGTGGGTGTCAGTGCCTCAAAGCGACATAAGGTTGACACGAGCGACGACGATAGGGTTAGCGATGCGGTGGGAGAAAAATGGCTGATTTGTCGTAGTGACGTTATCCAACGGGCCTTTAGGGGTGCAAATATTCAGTCGAATGGCTCTTGTATAACGACAGGAAGCGAATGACTGCGTCAGCGATCAGCCCTGCTATTGGTCAGTAGACAATAAAACTTCCGTCTAAGGCCACTCTACCAAGTAAATCTCAGACAGCAGCGACACTGCAGCAGAAGATGATGCTGTCTACAAAGTAGGTCGCCACTGAAGCAGGCATCGTGCCGAAGCCCGTGACAGCGGCTCGCGTCAAGCCTAATGCAGCGGGCAACAAGCCCAAGGATAGCAAGCTCTCGGCTACCGACGGCCTGCACATGGAATTCCAAGTTGAATCCGAGAGAGCAGTAGCGGTGAGGAATCAGACTTCCCACCTCTACTCGCCGAGGGCGCCCTGCCCCGAGCCTGACAGTCCACTGCGCCGGCTGAGCCTGTGCCCGCACACCGGTCGGATCATCGATCCGGATGGCACGCCCACCAAACAGCCCGAGCCCGAGCCTCCGACACCATCGCCCATGGCCATCGTGTCTGCTTCGGCCGCCGTAGTTGACAACCACGCCACGATCAGCGCCGACGATTTCATCGCCACCACATCGACGGCGGAGCAGTCGACCGCGAACGCGTGACCCACATCCTCTGACGTAGCTAGTGTATTGCCGTAGCAGCAGCATCAGAGGAGGAGGCATCGGTTGCGGCCAGGGGCATGGTCATGGCTGTAGATACGGGCGCAGCTACCGGCATAGAAGTAGCCGATGCCAGCGCAGGTCCAGCCAGTCTCAAGATAGAGGAAAGTGGAGGCATCGTGACGTTAACAGGGGTCGGAGTTTTATACCAAGTACCTGAACAGTCTGAAAACGGTCAGACGCTACTCGTGGCGCAAGGTGCTGACAGGGAGCAGCAGTGCGTGTATGTAACGACAGAGCAGGGCGCCACGGGCGAGGATGGTCAGATACTGTCCCTAGACCACGCGGTCGCCGAGGCAGTGGCTCAGCTAGGTTCTAATGCTCAGTTCTACGTAAAAGAGGATACTGATAAAGAGACTGTCGAGACTTCAGAGGTTGCGAGCGCTGATCATCAACAAATGCTCAAGTACAATCCTAATACCGTTGATCTTCCTCAGATTACAAGAGCAAGACGGTAGCGACCAAAGTAAATGACATATAAGATTTGTTCGATTATGAGCCTCATAGCGATCCGATCGCTCCTAGAGCCATATGTATAGGTATATGGCTCAATGGATTTGTATACCTATATATATGACTCTGGGAGCACTCGGATCGCTCCGAGGATCATAGTCGAACGAGTCCACTCTCTTATTCATCGAAGAAAACACCCAACTACAGCGTGATGGTGAAAAAAGTTTCTGAAAACATTTACATACTAAACAATTGTAAACATTCCGATAGCGACAAGGATAACAATATGCAATTTCCGACGCACATCTGGAGCGTGTTTGGCGACAAGCCATAAGTGATGTCTGCCTTATCAAAGTCAAAAGAAAAGTCTGTGACTTCTTCGTCACCTTCTCCCATGTGGCATATCCCTAGTACTATAACTAATGAACTCGATGAGAGCTCTGCCAAAAAGGTAAGGGAAAACTGGTTGAAATATTACGATAAAGCTTGAAATATTAACTGACGATAATGCACGTAACGCTTGTAAATTGATGGAGAGACGATGTTACTTTCCTATGAAACAGATTACTTTACTGGCCACCTCAGCGAGAACTGGATGTCTAAGAAATGCATTCAGGAGCCAGGAAATTTGTAATCCTGGACTTTGGAGCTCCAATACTCTTGACTGATTTAATAATACCTGCATGTAATGAATTGGTTTCTCTTTTCATTGATATTTGGACGAAGGGCGAAGAAACTGATGGTATTCGACTAGTTGTTGCTGGCGATATGGGTATCAGGCCTCTAGTAGTTAGTGATCTTGAGCCACCACCAATTTGCAGATATCTCAAGGTAAGATTTAGTCGTCATCAAAATAACGAATGTGCCTAAACATCAAGTTGGTAATCATCAATGTAAAATCACTAAAATACTGCAATACATGGTTAATTATAATTTCAGATAACTATTACACGGTATGGTATGTCAACGCGTTGCAAGATCCCATTAGGAATGTTCTACGGCCACATAGTGGTTTTACCTAGAGGAGATTGTTCAGAACTGACGGCATCCGAAGCCGACGTAAATAACATCACGGACTCAGTTATACAAAATAGTATTGAATCACAGTGCAACATTTTATCAGCGCTTGCTGAAAATGTTCACTGCAGATTCACTTTGGCAACGGAACGTTTAAAAAGTTACCTCGATCCGTTATTGTCCACGAAAACTCTAAATATAATACACATGCAGCACTAGAAACATATGCCTACGGTAAATGCAAAAATGTCTTTACTAGTGACATTGATAAAATGTCTACCATAAAGACATATGCCTACGATGAAGGCAAAAACCACGAAAACTCCAAATGTAGTACACATGCAGCACTAGAGACATATGCCTACGGTAAAGGCAAAAGTGTCTTTGCTAGTGACGTTAAAAAATGTCAACCGTAAAGACATATGCCTACGATGAAGGCAAAAACCACGAAAACTCCAAATCTAATACACATGCAGCACTAGAGACATATGCCTACGGTAAAGGCAAAGATGTCTTTGCTAGTGACGTTGAAAAGATGTCTACGGCAGACATATGCCTAAGATAAATGCAAACATTTTCGCAATCAAGGAATATGTTAGTAGTCACACGTAGTGACACAACCAGTATAATTGGTCGTTTCTCAACTAAAAAAAAAAACTAATTTTATTTACTGTCTTTTTTGTATACAAGTACATGTGGCCGAAGTGTTACATACATCATTTTCATTACTTCGTTTCTCAACTCTCATATTGGGTTAGTGTTGCCATCTGTGTTTTTTAAATGTAACTTATTAGATAACTATATAGATAGGATTTGGTCACTAAGATTAGGTACCGACAAATTTGTTGGTATATTAAGTTGGCAACACTTACTACATATATAACCAGCCCCTCCAACGTCCTCTTAAACAGAAGTACATTATGTTTAAGGCACTAAATATTTGGAGAAGGAATTTTGCAACTTCTCATGGCTCTTTGTATTATGTTTCTATCACAAATTATACACAATGTTTCCACGTACGGTTGTAAAAGTTTGTTCCGATTTCCAGAAAATTTTTTATTATTTAAATTAACAAATATCATAATTTTAAATATAACTACACCACCTTTGATGGATCGCTGTGGATTATTTGCTTTGTGCTAGCACCATCATAAATACTTATATATTTTTGTTAAACGAACATGAAATGCTATTATGTATATTACGTATAATTGCTGAATTTATTTATTGTTCAAATAAATAAAGAATGTTTTAAATAATAAAATATTAATATTATTGTTTGTTATATATATGATAACATCATTACTATTACTTATTAAAATACAATTCCTTCGTAAATACTTGCATTATAATTGTAAAATATTCAATACGTGTGCATTGCGTTTGAACAAAAAAAAATGATTTTCTGCAACTACACTTCTAATACTACCAATGGATTAATATTATACGGTCAATTTGTAATTTTTCCGTTGTTATATATAATATGCAAGGTACCATCTGACGGCTTAGAATTTTTACTATAATACAGTAAGTGTTTTATTGTGAAACTCATTAATAACGGTTACAAATAAAGATGTTTTCAGGTTTCTCCATAATAGGTTGTTTATAATTTGCAAACAATAATGGCAAATATCCCCTAATTTTTCGGATTTAGAAAGGTAAATAAGGACTCTGATGCCATCAGCGGGTCTTGACTTATCAAAAAAAATACCTATGACATCTAAACTACTCCTGCTAAAGCACCCTTTAAATTGATATTATAATATCTTCACAGTAAGTATAATAGACAGAATTATATTAATGATGATATTTTTTATTAAAAAGGCATGGTATCCGATTAAAAGATCTAAGCTTATCACTGTTCAGATATAGTTTGTTAGATTTCAGCACAATAATGGTTTGCAAACACCTTTTTTTTTGCACTGTCTGCATGAATCGGTTGCTCTGCCCCATTCCTGTAATAGGTTGTTATTGTGGAATGTGCTAAATTTTTTTAATTTTACCTAATTTTCTAAAAGTTAAGAATAACTTGTCAAACTAATTGTTGGAGAGTTCACTGATTCATATTAAAAGTAACCATAAAAAATTTATAAAAAAATCGTAAATGAATATTTTAATTAAAAGTTGGATACAAACTGCAATATAGAAGAAAGTTACACGTAGATAACTCACAGAGGTAGCTCTTGTTCAAAACGCTACAGTACACGGATCGTTTACACAAGGTCAAGCGTTCAATTTATTTAAAAACATTTTTTAACTGAAAATTGAAAATTATGTTTCGTTAAAAAATTTTAAATTGTGAAAAATTCGAAATAATTAATTTAGTAACGTTTTTAGTATACCAAATGAAATAGTCATTGATAAAGTCATTTTTATATATTATATATTTTTTATATATAGTGTAAATTATTATTATTTTCAGATATTTTTATTTTAATTGGTATCGAATAGAAAATAATGTGTAACTATAAAGGAAAAGCAAGATATTTATAAACTATGTATACAGAAACTTTTTGGCTGATCTGTCCGATTTTTGTAACAATGTATGATTATACTATGTACGTTATCCCAAAACACAATAGATTACTGCTTGAATTCTGAATTACTAAATTATTCATCAATTAATAAATAGTTTGAGCTGGCAATTCTATTCGGTTGTTTAGTCTTAGGTGCTTGGTGTTTATTTTAGTTGGATTTCGTATTTAGCGGAATTTTACGGGTCATTCAATATGTGTATTTAGCGTTATAACTGACGTTAACGTGTTTTATTTTCTGCCTTAGAAGAACCAACTTAGTATTCTTGACGTAATAGTAGAACATTGTATTGAGACAAATTTTTGAAGTTATACTTCTATAGGCGCGCTATGCAGGGGAGTAAATTAATGATTTCAAGATTTTTTCTCTCTCTCTCTAAAGTTTGTGACAGAAGTGAATTTAAGTTAGTGATCGAAAGTGAATTTGTAATCGAAAGATAATTTGAATTCCTATTTTTTGCTATCTATTTACCTACTATTATGGAAATCTCTTAAGTCAAAAAATTTCAAATATCAACCGATGTTTACTCAAAAATGACGTGAGTAGCAAAAGTTTCGCAGGGAACATTTTCGACTTAGGATATAACGTAGATTATAGTTATATATTTGGTCTACAAATTTCGTAAATTTTAAAAAAATTGGCCGCTACCTTGGATTAGCTATTTTGAATTTCCTTAACCCGACACGAGATTTGTAATTAGTGACCTTAACAACCGAAAAGCACCTACATATTATAATGTATGAGAATTCACAATCATATTACCTATTATTATTGAAATCTGTCAAGTCAAAGAATGCTCAATATTAACGAATTTTTTCTTAAAAATGACGTAATTCATGAAAATTTCGCCAGAGACACTTTAGACCTAGGATTTTACGTTAATTATAGTCATTCATTTATTTTATTTTATTTAATTATGTACACGGGCTATAGCCCTTTTGTAACAATACATATAGATCAGCATTGTAGTGGATGGTGTTAAAACATATGATAAGGAAATATAAATAATACATAGCTAACGCAAACAAGTGGGGGATTTCATTTTATTGTGTGAAATGAATCTTGACACTGTTATTGTTTGAACATTATTCAGATAGATATTATTCGAATTTTCCGAGCTTATTTTTAATGCCTTGTTTACTAGATAAATGTGACATTGATAAAAAAATCATCTTCGATGAAAGAACGATTTACTAGCGTATATGATCGATGAATTAAAGATTCACAGTTAAAGTCTCCTTTTTTAAGTTTTGCGGTGAAAGAAAGACTTTTATCTCAAAGATCCCTCGCAGGGTTGTAGAAGGTAATTAATTCATGTAAAGTATCTGAATTTATTGTGTTTGAAAAAAGTCTATGTATGAGGTAGACATCATTTGTGCTTCTCACAGATTCTGATGAATGTATATTAAGTTCAGTCGCAACAGATGTGTAATTGTGATCATGTTTAATCAGGGGCTTATTTATTTTATGCGATAAAAATTTGAGAAATCTGTGCTGGATTTTTTCGATTTGTTGGGACTAGTAGGCTAATAATGGGTTCCAAATAGAACTAGCATAATACAATATTAATCTTACAAATAAATAGTACAGAATTTTTAAGGTATTAACATTTTGAAATTGTCTGGATAAGAGGTCTATGTATGATAAAGATATTGACGCTTTGGGCGTAATAATGTTGGGTACACGGTTTGAAAGCCGAAGAATGTATGAATTGCCGCGCTTTAAAAGTGTTGCTATGCGCTGCTAGGTGTTGTTTTGTTGTTGAAAAATATTAGTCAGTCGAGCTTGTAACCTCGAGCTGTTTACTTCTGTTCGATTCTCTCAATAATGTTTGGTCTCGTTTCTATAAGATAACGTGTTTTAATTATTACTCGTAATTGTAACATTATGGGGGCTCGTCCGGGATAATACACCAACAGAAGAAAAGAAGACAATGAAATGGCAGCTGGAGGAATCGAAGCAACAGTGCCTCGATCTGGAGAATCAGTTACAAAATACAAGGAGAGTGGTGAAAACTCGTGATAAAGTGATAGTGAAACTTAAATCTGAACTCGCTGAACTGCAGAGAAATTATAACGATTTGCAGGTTCAGTTGGACGACGCGAAGAAAGAAAAGGAGGACACGCTGCGTAAACAACAGGAGGTTCATGAGAGGACACTTTAGCGGTTGCAGTCGACTCTCGGTGATGCTCGGGACATGATCTTGAACCTACAAACTGAGCGGAACGCAGTTTTGGCGGAGCGGGACTCTCTTCTGAACGAGAGGCAGGCTCAACGAAATACAGCGTTACACGATCAACAATCTCACAACATAAGCCAGATGAGTATCACCGAAAATCTTTTGCTACCACCATATGTATCGCAACCACCGCCACCACAGCAATTACAACCATCACAACTATTACAACCACCACATCCACTTCCGATTTTGAACACGTATTTTAGACAGTCGTTTTCAAATAGGTTAGAGGCAGGTTTATTAACTCCCTTCAATGTTCAAGTCGATGTTTATAATGGTAGTTATTCGTTTAGGGATTTTTCAAATCATTTTAACCTTATTGCCAAATTAAATGGATAGGATGAAAATAGAAAAATGGTTGCTCTGATTTCTTGTTTACGTGGAAAGGCAAAATCAATTCTTGATAATTTTTCAGAGTCTTAAGGACTGTTAGGTTTAACCTCGAAACTTGAAGTGCGTTTTGGAGAAAAACATTTGGCTGTCACGTGTTATTCTCAATTACAAAATAGGAAACAAGGCCCAAATGAAGATTTTCCAAGTTTAGCTGCTGAATTACAGAAATCAGTTTCAGTAGTTTATCCTGAATGCTCGTTTTCTACTCAAGATGAAATTGCTTCTTCGCAATTTATTATTGGAATTGATGATAATTCCGTAAGAGAAGTGCTTAAATCAGAGAGGATTGAATCTTTGAGAGTTGCTCTCCAACGGGAAATAGAGGTTAAAGCAATTTTTGATGAAAATAGGAGACTTCAAAGGAATAATGTTGGTGCAGGAGCATACAGAGCAGTGCAGTCGAATATTAATCCAGGAGCGAGGCAGGAAAAAAAACCCTGGAATGCCGCCAACGTTGAGTGCTGGAATCGCGGAAAGAAGGGCTACGTTAAGTTCAATTGTCCTTAACCGCATGCGTTCAATCGGCAGGAAAACTAGGTTTTGTTGAACTTCCAGGAGCGAGTTCAACAGTAGGTGATCTAGCTACTTTGATCCCAGTCTTAAATAGCCGAAGAATTAATGAGAATTCAAGCAAATTTATTTTTAAGGGTTTATTAAATAACAAAATTTGTAATTTTGTTTTAGATTCTGGTTCTGACGCCACAATTTTAAATTCAAAATTTGTAAATTCAGTAGATATTCAAATTCCCGTGTGTAACATGTAACAATATTACCAATATAGGATTGAGACTGTAATTTTTTATCAAAGATTACGCCGAGATCCCTTATTTCAGTGACATTTTGTATTTTAGGGTTATCTATGTTATAATCATGTCTTATTTTGTTGTCTAAGTTGCCACGATAAAATGATAAAACAGCACATTTTGGAGTACAGAATTTAAGACCAGTCTCAGGTAGCCAAGTATTTAAGGAGTAAATGTGTGCTTGAAAAGTAATTGCTTCGTCCTTAGTAGACACATATCATTGGAGCTTTTAACCATCCGCATATCAGAGTAGGATAGTATTTTTACATATAATGTATACCGAGCTAACGGCTACATTGAATAGGAGAGGCGCACCTTGTGGCACTCCTGATGTGGCTATAATCTCGTAACTTCGTCAGAGAGAAAAGTACCGATTTTTACTTTCAGAGTCCTGTTTCGTATAAAGTAGCCAAGCCATTTCAACGTGATTGCATTAAGACTACATTGATGCAGGATCGCCAGCAGGAAGTTGAACTAAGTGAATCAAAAGCGCCTTTTAAATCAGTGTATAAGACGTTAACTTATGTGTTGTTATCAAAGGCACTGATTATATGTTCTGTTAATTCTGCTAAATTTGTAATTATTGATTTACCCTTTGTCAATCCATGCTTGCAGTTCGGGATGAAAGGGTCAAGAATGGTGGTTAATCGAATAATTTGGAAAGAGAGGCTGTTAGGGCAATCGGACGATATGTATGGATCAAGTTTTTTGGACTTTCCTTATAAATGGGTCTAATATACGATATTTTTCATATTTTTGCGAATTCACCAGATAATAGAGAGTGGAAAAACTATATGCATAGTAGTTTTAGTAAAAAGTAAGCCGTGATTCTTAAGAATACAGAAGAAATACGGTCGGAACCTTGCGTTCATAAAGGTTTCATGTTTTTCATGCCGTTAAGTATGTCTCTATGCGTGACAGTTACTAATGTACCAATGGAAACATTATCCAACTACCCATAACTGCTCTTCACGTCATCCTCGTTTGTAAATAACGTGTTAAAGTGCTCAGAAAATAGATTTACAATATCTTGACCAGAGGTAGCAGATTGTAAGTTATCGCTCATTCCGTCCGGGTACATACAATTACAAGTTTTTTTGCTTGCATAACGCCAAAATATTTTGGGATCAGAATTAATTGCTTACTCAGTCCTTTCAATATATTTCCTGCGCAGGTATGTACAAAGTTTTTTGCAGAGTATATCGTTTAAATAAACTTTAATAAATTTTTTCTGTAAAATTGCACTTTTTAATTCACTGTTGAACTACACTGGAAAAAAATTTGCACTGTAAGACAGTTTTGGAACATAACTTGACACAATCCTTAACACATTCCTTAAATGTAGGTCGACTTAAATAGGATATTTGTATTGAGGAGTCATGGGCTAAATGGTAAATGTCTTTGTTGCAGAGAAGGTCTAAGCTATCTTGGCATTGAATGTGTACTACTGTGCTGAATTTTAGGTTAAGTTTGTTGCCAGATACGTTGAAAGGATCGCTGTATTGGATAATATCGAGTTTCTTCGCAAGAGTTTGCAGGGCTACAGCATCTTCTCTGATTAAGATGTTAATATGATGGCCAACTGCCAACAGTCATATTTTCGTACTTGCAAAATTCTTTAATTTTTAAATTATCGGCTGCTATATTGAACACTATTCTTAATTGAACAAATTTGATACTGAGATCGTGTTAAGCGCCTTATTTTATATCAAAAAACACTTTTTACGCATATTTTTTCGTCATGTGGAACAAGACGTAACGTGGAAACTGTGCTTTAATATTTAGCGCTCTCGAGCGCCCACATTTTATCTGCACCCAATATAAACCTAAAATTATTCGAAAATACATGTTTTAAGCTAATGATAAAAAAAATTACAAAAAAAGTATCATACTTTTACAAAAATTGATTTTAAAACTTTAAACAAAAAAACAAGGAGTTAAGATAACCTTAAAATTATTTTTAATACTTTCATTGTGTTCTACGGAAAAAATGCGAACATAATTTTAATTTTTCTTACAATATGTATTAATTTTTTGACAAAATTATGAAGTTTGCGGTCCAAGAAAAAATTTACATGCAACAGCATTATTAAGATGCATTGGCATTTATAAGAAAATATGGTAAGTCTGATTTGTACATAACTGTGGCATGATCATCCAAGACGAGAAGAAATCAGAAATCTATGACAAAATTGTCCCACACAAACTTTACCCAATATTATACCGAATACAACATGATTGTTTTACACAAAGTTAAGATTTGTTATAGATGATATAACAAAAAACGATTTGTATAAAAAAAATATATTATACGTTTATATCGTGGAGTTTTAAGAAACAGGTCTACTACATGCTTAAATATGAGTAAAATTGCCTTCAAACCACAAAACAATAACCGCTGATGATATTGATGATCTTGTATCGGCAGAGATTGCTTAGAATGATAAATTTTTAAGAAAATTAGTGATCAAACACATGTAACATGGTCGTTATAATATTTATCGTCCATATCTCAAACAAAATTAAAATTAGTAAGAAAAATTTTTCTAAAGATTTTTGTGATAATTCATGTATAAAATATTGATCGTCCAGAATACAGAAGGAAAAATAAGTTTTTAAATAAAAATACACACAAAATAACGAACAGTAAAGAACAAATTTCAGTTGAACTTAATGATTAGCCGTACTATAAATGTTTATCAATAAAATATAACAGTAATATAACTGAAAAAACTGTGCATAAGTTAAAATCATGAAATATATTCAAAACTATATTTATAAGGGCAACGATAAAGCATTTTGTAAAATACATGAAGAGTTAAGCTCGGACAGGGGAATCTATGATGAAACTAATCAATACGTCGGTGTTTGATATTTAAATCCAATAGAAGCAGCGGGGAGATAGCAAAAATATCCTATCTGAGGTAAAAGCCATTGTGTAATCAATTTACTCAGACATCTTGGAATCAGGAACAAAATTATTTTTGAGGAACGCTTAATTTCTAAATATATTAATAATTACAAAACAAAACTTACAGAATAGTTCGGGTTGAACAAGTAGATAATTTTGCTAAAAATTTTAAGTACGTAAATATTCCAGAGTATTATGCATTAACAAAATAATTAAATATTTGAATAAAAGAGAACGTTTAAGAAAATATAATACAATAAATAGACGTCATTTTGTTTCTCCAAAAGATTAAAAATGATTTGTTTTTAACACAATATTGAATAAAAAAAGGGGTTATGAAGATTTAAAAACATATAAATAAAAAAAATATAACAACTGAAAAAAAACTCCAATACGCATGTGTTTTATTAAACGCAGTGTACAAATCTTATAAATTTTCGAATAAACCAGCATTGTTATATTGCCAATAAGTTAGGCAAATTTTTCGCATGGTTTATACTAGTAGAAAATATCCCAGGGGATAAAATATAGAAAAAGAAAGAAATAAGTCAAAAAAGATATTAATATAAATATATCAATAAAGCTCTTTTCCCTTTGGATCAAATGTTTAAATCATGAAATAAATGTTGCGAAAACTTTAATAAACCTATTCCAGAAAATATTATTTATTATGAAGAAAATAATGATTAAGAGATAGAATTCACTAAAAATATTTTTGATGACTTAGATTTTGAATTGAACGTTGCACAGAAATAAATGATTGATTTAATAGTTAAAGAAAAGAATGCCGCGTGATGGCTCAGTAGGTAGAGTGTCTGGCTGCTGATCTTGATGGCCGGGTTCGATTCCCACTCTGGGCAAAGATTTTTTCAAAAATAAAAAAGTTTTTTCCCATGGTGGCAATCGTCCTTGTACCTAACCCACTGTTCCTTACCTGCCGATAAAAACCTACCGATTAATAAGACCAAATATATACCGTATTGCGTAATACAACAATGGTTGTCAAAACGCCATGTCTGAGCCTTAGGGCGATGATGAATATAAAAAAATGTGTGTAACAATAATAACCTCTTTAGAAATAAAATGAGGGTTCTGGATAGAGGTTTCCGTCAAATTCTATCAGTGATTAAGAATAGAAAAGAAGTATCATAAGTTGTCTCTTGCATCATAAGTTACTTAAAGGATGCTTGAAAATATGCTATGATCATCCCCACCCCCCCCCCTCCTCTTACACGTTCTTTTAATTTATGAAGAAACATAATTATTTATGTTCATCCATAAAAATTTTCCCTCTCTATATCATAAAACTCAAAACTTATTTATAAATAAAGTTTACGAAGTTAAGTTTCTTTGACAAAACTGCGCCACTTCAAAATCATACATCATGACATGTACTATAATTATATAAGGCAACATGAGTTCATTCGATAACTTTATTTTTCTTTTTTTAAATCTAAAACAAAGAATGCTTTTTAAATTATTGTAGTTCATAAATTATGTAAAATTTTTTTTTAATTGTCATTCCACACTACAGTCTTCACTTCTGAACTTTCTTTACAGTTTATTTGGATAAAAGTCCCATTTGTATTTTTGCATCTTGACAACGCTATTGACCATGAGAGAACAAAGGCTTTTTCAAGGGTAAACGAATATCAACAAAATTTTAACCTTGGGATTTATTTAAAGTCATAGTAAATGCCAAGACCAGAGGAAATTGCTTTCTGTATATATTGAAGGGTAAGGAAGATGTGTTTTCGGTGTTTAATGTTATTTTTGGTATAAATACTTTGCATCCAATTTTTTCTCAAGTTATAATTTCGGCCTCAATACTAACCTTTAATAATTTTGTTATTTGTAATCTTGTAGCATTACATAAACCAATTGCTATACATAGATTTCTTATTACCATAACAGTAGCTCCAATTTTTAAATTAAGTTTATGTAGTGGTAAACTTTTACGAACATTATTTAAAATGTCTATCG
Organism: Copidosoma aretas; assembly: GCA_030522625.1. NCBI lineage: Eukaryota > Metazoa > Arthropoda > Insecta > Hymenoptera > Encyrtidae > Copidosoma > Copidosoma aretas. The sequence continues at coordinate 14,279 of JAPYYV010000610.1, forward strand.
GAAAATCTATGAATATGTTATTATCTGCCCTATCAACACCTTTGTATGTAGTATGATCCATGCTATAGTATGTTACTTACTTACTATTAACGTTACTTAAAATCTTATTATTTAAAAGATACGTATACTCATTGTAAGTAGTAAGTTTTATCCTATTTTTAAAATAATTATCATTCTACTTTTTATTCCAGTTTTCCACTTTTCTGGTATTATAAACATTTTAATTTTACCTTCTCCAATTCCATCAATAATTTTAAAATGATTAGGCCGAAGGAATGTTGAAGTTTAACTTAAAAATTTTAAACAATCAGCAAAGAAATAAAGATTTTATCGTTACTGATCTTATCTTACTTCTATCACTGTTTTTTCAAACTGGGAAAATTTGTCGAAAATCTCCACCTGATTCTAAAGTTAATTTCGAAATAACCTTTTGTATTACATAAATCTTGTAAAGTTCTGTCGACTTTTTTCAGAGCTCTTCTAGGAATCGTAGATGCTTCATCCCAAATAATCAAATCAACTACTCTAAATTTCTTTTTTCAGTTTTAATTTCTAAAAATGAGCTCTCAATGTTATTTAAATCCCGTGGTAAATGAAAAGTTCCATGACTGATCATCCCCTTGGAAAGTAAAACAGATGCAATACCAGTCCAAGTCATAGGTACTAATTTTTTACTACAGAAATAAAGTAGTCAATTAATTTTTTATCAATAAATGTTTTTGCGCATCTTCCTTGACCATCTATAAAAAAAATTCATGTTTGCTGAACATACAGATAAAAAATATTTCTTTGATTATCATTTGATTGGTTGCACAGTGACTCAAACATTTCTTTACAGAAAGCTATTTATTTAATATTATCAATATGTTCCGATTATATGTTTCTTGGTATTAATAAGTTCAATGATTCACAAGATTTATCTTCTAATATTCATGTTTCATTCATGTGAAGTAAAGCTTAATTTTATTTTTCATTAGGATTCTTTAGGTAAATTTTTTATATTTTTCCCGAATTCTATCGACTTAAACGTTTTCTGAAAGTAAAAACCACGCAAAGTTTCAAAGTTTGCGAGTATGCGACTAAAACACTGTGTACTCACAGGAGCCAGTGGTACTCATTCGGTGTGTGTGTGTCCGATACACGAAAATATTGAACTTTTCACAGATAGACCAAATGTAAAACGTACCACAGCTGACTCCAAAAAATCGATTACAAATTATCATGTTTGGTTCGATAGTATGATGTGTGATGGTCAATCTACTGATTATTTTTTGGGATTATGTGATGAGTGCCTTTGTGTAAAAAATGTTCTTGAGGAATTACAACAAACTTTCGATGACAAACTCATCGAAAATGTTAAGTACAAACAAAGGGTGACAATAGACAGGACTTTACTACAAACTTAAGCATCTACTCTAGATAAAATTTTACAACTTTCAAATGAAGACTTGAAAAAATAAATGCTACATTCCTTTTTAGTTGAAAAATAGATAAAATTCTTTAACTATGAGAAAAAAAAATTGTGTAAAATAAATGCATCGTTATACGTGATTTTAATGAAAATTATGCATTTGTGTTACAAAATTCTGTACAAACTGTGCACTGGAATAATGATCAAGCTACTATATATCTATTCTCCTTTTATTATATGGATAATGGAGAAGAAGTAAAAGTGAAAAGTTTCGTTTCCATTTCTAAATGCTGACATCATAACACTATTGCTGTTCATCTCTTTCAAAAACCACTAGTAAAATATATTAAAAAAAAATGTATAAGGTGTTGATAAGATAATATATTTTTCGGACGGCGCAAGCGGACAGTGTAAAAACAAGAAAAATTTCATGTACATTACTCATCATTTTTGAGATATTGAAATAGCAGCCCAATGGCATTTTTGCCCAACGTCCCAGGCAAGGGACCAAGTGATGGAAAAGGTGAAACGCTAAAAAGACTTGCTGCTAGAGCTAGTCGTCGATGGATAAATAATCCTATTCGACAACCCCAAGAATTATTCACTTGGGCAACAGAAGCTTTGCTTAATATAGCGTATCGCTATTCGATAAATGATGAGTATGAAAAAGGAGAACAAATGTTGTCAGCACGTTTTAAAAAAGCTCAAACAATAAAAATCACTCTCCTGTTTCATTGCACGATTCCAATCTCTCTTTAGATACTAGAAGCTAAAAAAATTTCATTGCAGGATGGACAAACTATTGTTAAAATCTTTTTATAAACATTTAGATGTTTATATTAAGATAGCATGGTACATTTTAAAATAAGTTACATATTAGGTATTCATGAATAATGTTAAGAAATAGAAAGGAATATGTTTTTTTCATATGCGAACTTATTGATAAAGGTTCATTTGCTAATAATAATTAACACTTGATTGACAAAATGGAAAATGTTGAACAAACATTAACGTTATTGAAAAAAAAGATGTAGGGTTAGAAAATGAGATGAGCAGACGCACCCACGCGCTGATGCGACGCGGACAGGCCGCGCTAGATGAACTAACTCATCTTTACCAGTAAACGTAATTTCTCCATTAATAAAATACACGTTTTTTATAAAATATTTGACGTAGAATAAGATGGTTACTTCAAAAAAATCTTCAAAATTTTGGGGCCATGGTTAAAAATGATTCAAACAATTTAATTGTTTATAACAATATGAAATTTTGTATGAATTTATTTTGAACTATATTTATCTTAAAATTCACTCTTTTATCCTTAAAATGACAAAAAAAGTTTAAGTTTCCTCTAGCTTAAAAATATCCGGGGTAACGAATTTTTGAAAATAAGTCTCCAAGGCAAAAATTACGAAAATCTAAAACTTTTATCAAATAAATTAAACAATTTATTTTATGTAAAACAAAAAAAAACAATTTAGAGAACAAAAATATTTTGAATGACGTCTTAAAATTAACAATTAAATAATAAAAATTAAATCAAATCGTAAAAAAAACTCTTCAAGACAGGAGAGTCCAAAAAACCCTAAATCAATGTAAAAAAAAACTAAACATTTTGAAAAAAGGTATTTTACGATGGAAAAAATTAGCTCTGAAGTAGTAACATTCATCAAAAATGAACGTTAGACTTTTGTTTGGGAAATTGTGATTGTTTTGTCCTTCATCACTATTTTTTCTATTATTTTAATAAAAAAATTTCTCAGTAATTGAAATTAAAGTTCATATTTAAATTAAAAAAATTAAAGCGTGCATGGCGCGAGATACACTCGGCTACCCCTAGAGCGTTAATGCCAGAATACGGGTAGAGCAGAATAGAAATAGAAAAGTTAGGTAAATAAAGGCTACCCAAGATCTCGGGATGACCTGGTACTTGGGAACTTCTAACAATAAGCTAGTGCAAACGCAAGGAGTAAACGACTAGAAGCTAACGAAGTGTTGAAGAGAGTGAGAGAGTCCAGGAGAAAAATTCAGCGCAACTTACAACGTAAGTAGCTACACTAATAGGTTGTACTTTGGACTCTCGGAATTCGACCGCTTCACGCGCGGAATACGACTTCTCTCAAGGTATCCGGAGCTCCCTCGGTTACAAAGAGCACCATATTTTTAGGCAGAGTTTCTCAGTAAGATGAGCGGATAGTATTCGTTACCCTAGGAAGTCCGAGACTTGACCTGTCACAAGGCAGACTTTAATCGCAGGCACGATATATTATTGTTACTGACCTTCTGTAAAATATTACTTTCTGTCGATAAAACAGGGTACTCATGAATCGATATAAAACTCTCCTTGAACCGTTAAAATCGAAATTTGAAAATAATTTCATTTTATTATAAATTTAGTGTCAAATTCTTATTTTTATTAGAAGAGGGAAGAACACAGCATTAGGTTAATGCGAAATTCCGAGCTGACGTTTGAGAAATATTAGTTATCTTAAGTATAAGTAGGAGTTGTTTGAGAATCTAATGAAAATTCGATATTTCTCGTGGAATTGATTCAGAGAAAATCTATAAACGAGCTCCGCCATGTGGCCTTAATATTTAAATTTTCCAATGAACGCATTATGGAGCAATTACTTACATTTTTGATTATTTCACCAAAATCTTTCAAGCGTTATCAGCTTTAGATTTTTCATCTAGAGATCGAATCCGTCCTCTTACACACAGTGGAAAACTACTACTGTGTGTGAGCTTCCGATTTAGTACATATCGCAGTAATTCTGTTTTCTTTGTTGCTCACAGGACGCTCATTTTTACATATCAGAAAAAAAGGTTTCCAACAGTACCCCCAGGCCCAGGTGAGACCTGCACGTCATGAAAGGGGGACAGAAATGAGATGAAAATTTGTAAATTATGGAAACTTTTTGTTGCGATGCTTTTAGCTATAGATAATAAAGATAAAAAAATCTTAATACATCTAAATGAGATATTTGTCCCGTAACCACGGAGAAATCTTGGACGTGATTTATACATTTAGTTTCTATTTTATGTACAAATTTAGGGGTGATTTTAAGTTAAGACCTTTAATAGTGGATAGGAAGTATAAGCGTTTGTTCTTGGTCTGATGTAGATTGGCGGAGTAAGAGAAAAAACGTACTACTACAATATCTACCTTGTACTCCATACCAAGGCATATAACGGAGACTTAAAGAACTAGACAAGGCAGTGCGATAGGAAAACAAAAGATTATGACATCAAATAAACGACTTGACTTGTCCACTGCGAAAAATCACCTACACGGCGTGACGTGCCACTTACTTATTACATAAAAACTTCACAGTATTATTTCCATTCTGGTTAAGAACTTTAAAGGAATCGAGAAATCATTAGATTGTCACGAAACAACAGCACATATTTGAACTGTTATTTCACCTTTGTAGTTGATAATTTTTTGACAATTACAGAAGATTACCAGATTATAAAGTTTACATGATTTTTCGAACGAATTTGAATACTCTTCTAGTACCAATGAAAAATGAAGTTTATTCATAACGTTATCTTTGTATATTTTGTTAAATGAATGAACAGAGCGAAAAAATTATGTATTCTACTTATTTGAGACTTTAAGTACTTTAATCAATTACTTAATGTACACGCAAATAACGAGAATAGCAAGCCTCAAGATATTCTTAGCGCGGAGATAGAGGTAAATAAACCGACACTTGGAGAAGTAGAGCAGGCGATCCGTAAACTCAGTAACAACAAAGCGGTGGGGATAAATAGCATATCCGGGGAGCTGATGAAGGGCAGGGGGAAATAGTTTATTATAGAGAGGAACACGGTTTAATTAAACAAATTCAGAGAGAGGATCGAATGCCCAGGGAATGGAACAAATGAGTCATACATCCGATTTTGAAGAAAGGGGACAAGTAAGTTTGTAATAACTACAGGAGTATTTTATTACTTTCGACCTGCTATAAAGTTTTATCTAATGTCCTCTTGGATAGATGACCCCTTCGCGGAAGATATCATAGTAGTCTACCAGTCAACTATCGACCAAATATTTACAATCAGACAAATAAAAGAAAAACAATGTGAAGTGAACAAGAAATTGGGGCCTCTATTTATAGACTTTCAAAAAGCGTACTACTTAATTATTAAATCAAAAATGTACTGTATCTTGGTCACTCTTGGAGTTCCAAAGAAATTAGTTGCTCTGATACGCGTCTGCATGCAAGACAGTATAGGAAGGGTTCGCGTTAAGAACAAACTTTCCGAACCATTCGAAACAGACAAGGGTTTAAAACAAGGGGAAGCGTTATCTCCGTAATTATTCAATTTGGTTTAAAAATACGTGGTTCGATATGTTCAGCAAGATATAAGTAGGATAACTCTAAACCGGACTACTCAAATACTAGGATACACGGGCGATTTAAGTATGCTGGGCGAGGAAATTATAATACGAAACACGGAAAAACTGATCGAAAGAGCGGGAGAGGTAGGACTCGAAATGAGCAAAGGAATAACTTAATACATGATTAACAGTAGATTAAATGATCCGAGTGTACCCACGTTAAGAGTAGGGGGACAATCGTTCGAGAGAGTTTCAAAGTTCAGATATCTTTGGGTTAATACAAATCATACTAATGAATTCCAGGACAAGATTAAACAAGGATTACGATCAGCAAACGCTTCTTTGTATGGGGCTTGTAAGCTGTTGAAATCGCGTCTTTTTTCAATAAATCTAAAAAAAACGTATCTATAAAACGATTATACTGCAAGTTCTGCTGTTCGGAAGCAAAACGTGAGCAATAACAGAAAGTGAAGAAAAAAAATTTGAAATATTCGAGAAAAAAGTACTCAGAAAAATATTTGTGGGTAAAAAGGGACAAAGTCAACGGGGAATAGAGGATTTTGCATAATTCGGAGGTCGAAGAATTATATGGGGACATAAGCATGAGCCGAGTACTAAAAGCACGTAGACTGCGATAAGCTGGACACGCTGCTAGGATGGAAATGCAAATAACCGCGTATAGAATCATGATAGGGAAATCGAAGGGAACTAGACCACTCGGCAGACCGAAACGAAGATGGAAAGATAAGGTGTTAGAAACTTCTAGAGAAGTGGATAAGTTAAATGATAGGTCGTGGCTAGATGTAGCCAAGTACAGGGAAGAATGGCGGAAAATAATACACTTGGCAATGAATTTTCGAATTCCTAATGCCAGTGTATAATAATAATAATAATAATAATAATAATAATAATAATAGTAATGAAAATATTAATAATAATAATAATAATAATCTTACTCGTCAGACTTCATAACTGGGGAGCACACGAAAAAACAAAATGACTTTTGAATCTTAACAACATGAAGGACGTCCACGAACAGGAAACTTTAGGAGAGTCCCTAACCATAAGTTATACAATATCAACGATTTACCTTGTAGCCCCAATTGTAGTCAAAACGAGGATCAAAATAGAATGTTGAACAATCTGGGTCTTGAAAATGATCAAAATAATAACGAACCTAACAAAAACCCGGAACGGAACATACCCGAAAACTTTCGCCACGATGTAGAAAATCGGATCACCTTATTAACTTCCAAAACTAGTAAATGTACTACTTAAAATAACAAAAATTAATCATTGCATTGATATACTTGATGTAAACCTCGAACGGATTAGCCAAGCTAACTAACATATACGAGCAATTGACACACTACGACGAACACAGTTGATGAGGCAGTCAAAATTACTACATAGTATTAATACGCGTTTGGAACAATTAAGCCGTAACGTTGGAAAAACGGCAATAACATGCGAAAAATGAGGTCAAACTGTTATTGCACGTATACAAGTAATTCTTTATTTAGAACAAGAGGGCAGCTATATCCGCGAAACGATTTAACACTCAAAAAAAGAAATAGAAAATTTGATAATACGTAAATAAAATGGTATCCAGGGATGCAGAGCATAAATATTAATAATTGATACACCGATCTTTAGCGCTGTGTTAAGCCAATAGAATTCGTTAGGGCCTTCAAAATTTACACAGAAATATTTGGAATTGAGGGAGATGCCATCAAGTTAGTTTTACTTCAGGCACTCAAGGGTCCAGCTTATAAGTGATTAAAACGTGTTCAAAACTAATTTAGTTATTTTACCGATTTTTAGATAGTATATTACTCACCCTGGGAGAAATAATAAAGAATGTCCCAGTTTACAAGCGTTTGACCAACGACGTGCAATCGTAGTGAATAAGCTTTTGCAAAGTAATCCGGAGGGCACTGGTTCGATTCCCGGTAGAAACATTCTTTTTGACACCCGACTTAATTGAAAAAATCTATTGCACGACCGTTATCACAGCCGAAAAATTTTCATTTTGGTCCCCAATCGGGGAGTGCACAACGCGCCATAAAAAGTTTAGCTTCAATAAATAATACTTGAAGATACAGAATAGTCAAGACCGAAAATGCCAAACGGACTACATCCAATAACAAAATAGCCCAAAAAATTCCCCTATCAAACAATTTTTTTTCAATTTCATTAATTCTATAACAAATACTTGTGAGTTTCCTGACGTTTATTTCTCAAACTAAGCTATGAACCAATATACACGAAATCGTCGCGATTCTAAAAAACTTTGATATCGAGGTTCCTATTTTTAAAGGGATCACTAAGAGGGTGCAGCCATGTTGAGAACACGTTTAGAATGCATGTGATTAGCTGTTTAGAGAACAGCCTTCGATCTTATGGCGAGCGTAGCGCGATCCTTAAAAGGTTTGTACTTGTAAAATACCGAGGACAAATTTTACACTTTTTTTTCAACTGTATTTGGATTAGAATGTAAAAACTAATACTTTTTTAAAATAAAAAGAGAAAAATAAAAACTATACTGCATGCAAGCTCTACGATGTTTTAAAGCAGCCAGTAATAAGAGCCATAAGACCTTCAAGCATGAAATAACCCAAACAATAAATACTAAAAACTTATTTGTAAATATACCTTTCAATTATGCGTATAAAATCCCAGGTACTTTGAAAATTTTTCATTCGAATGTACAAATTTTAAGACCAAAAGTAAAGTTTGCTTGTTATTACGTCCAACAATATACTGATGATTATAGGAAAACTGGTTGACTGTTTATAACGGGTCCTGAATGAAGAACATGCTTACAAGATTCAGAGATAAAAGACGGAAAAATATATAAATAATACGTCCTGTTGATACTGTTTCATACAAAAAGAAACATTGAAACCATCCACAGCATCTAAGTTTAAAATTGGAAGATCACTAATAATGGATGAGTCAAGGAATATTAAAGTTCATGTCGAAACAAATGTGGGTCGAATAAATTTTTTTACAATATGAGGATTTCTGCAATATCTGAGAAATCAGTTGAAATTGAAGAAGCCCATATAATAAAACACTAACTAATAACGAGACGAGACTACACATATCTCATTCAGTGATTCATAAACATTTTAAAATATTCCACAATACTTACCGAAGTAGATCGAAATTCATAAAGACGATCCGAAAATATCTCAATATGCTCAAAAAGTATCTTGGTATACCTAAATTAGTATTAAACAATAAAATTACTGCAGATTTTTGGCAGAAATTTAAAGATAATAAATTTTTTTAATCTTTAACCATCAAAGGAGAAATAATTTGGGTTACAAACTAATAAATGTACTACATATTGTCAATAAAAGCTATAATCTTTATAAGCTACAATTTATTCAAAAATTTACTGTTGTAAATGATTTTATGAATTTGGAAGGACTTATGAAGTGGTGACTTTCATCAAAAATAAAAGTTAGACTCTTATTTGAGAAATTGTAAATGTTTCATCTTTTATTACTACATTTTTACTTCATTTTAATTAAAGAATTTCTTAGTAATCGAAATTAAGTAACAAATTTAATAAAATAAAATCGTGCCCGGGTGCGAGGTACACTTGGCTACTACGAGAGCACGAATGCTGAAAGACGGGTAAAGCACAATAGAAACAGGAAAGCGAAGTAAACAAAGGCTACCCAAGATCTCGAGAGGGGTCGTTTCACTTAGATCTCAGACTCGACAGTGTCGATGCCAACTCAGCCCCGTAGTCTCTTAGATACGACAGCATCGTAGTATACTAAATGGAAGGATAAATTATGAGTGTAAGTATTTTTTAGGATAACTAAGAATTTTTTGTAGAGAAATAATTTTCCCTTACACTTTTTTTTTTATTATGTTGAGAAGCTGAAGTTCAAGGTGCCATTCCATTACAATAAAATATTCATAAACTCTGATAAGCTATGTACTTTTTATGCGATTATAGGCCGTGGTAGCATGTTATATGTATGTACGTATACTAAATTTAAAACGGTTTTAATCATTATTTACCGAGACATCGCGATTAATGTTTGAAAAATTCACTGAAATAAGGGTTCCATGAAATTACAGTTTTCGCATACTATTTTGGAAAGCAATGATCAGATTAAAAAGTTGTAAACAACAAAAAGATGCAGAATGTCGTTCTCTATAATAAAAGAATTCTTTTCAAATTGATTAAAGGACTTTTAAAATTTGCCATGTAGTCGCGAGCTTATATTCCGTTTTCAGCGCTAAGCATGTTATTGCAACCGGCCTTTCAATTATAAGATGAGCTTACCCAAGAAATTATTTACTTAGTCGACAGAAGCTCTACTAAATGTACTATGTCGCTATTTGAAGAAGGATGTATGTGAAGAAAAACAATTATCAGCACGCTATTAAAAGGCTATAACGATAAAAATTACTTCAAAGTATCATACTTGATTGTAAAATTCTGATCCCTCCAATAATTGCAAGCAAAGCGATTCTCATTGCATAAAAAAAAACTATTGCTTGAATCTTTACATAGATAATATTATATATTAAGTCTAACTGTAAATATTGTATTACATAATTTCAAGCAGGGCACTTGTTTACTAATAAGAATGCTACTTGTAATAAATCAATTTATTATTCGCTTGAATAATATATTTTAATAATTAGTTTGTTTTTTTATTTCTTTGTATGAAGTTGTAATTGCTCATAAAGTATAGTTTTCATAAAAAATGGCAAATAAACGTTTTCATTCCTTACAAAAATAATGCAATGCACGAAGTTATTGCGCGCAATATAACCCACACGCATATAAGTCGTGCAGCGTAAGAATAATTTTTTTGTCCCAATAGTAATAATAGATTCTCCATGAATAAAACAAACCATTTTTTATGAAAAAATTTGATGTCGAATCCGATAGTTTAACTTATTCATCATCTTTTAACCGTAAATATTCTCGTAAGTGCTTGTAATATAAATATATTCTGCAATGGAACTTGCGACAGTTGACAATCCTCGTAAATTTATTACAAAAAGGTTAAAAATATCTTCAATCAAATTACAACGTTCATAAACTTTTTTTTTTCACGAACAAATCTTGTGCTTTACTGCCTGCGATTTGTAAATTTAGCGTAAATGTGGGTAAAAAAAAAAAAACTAGCCCTTGATACGATGCGAAGTAAACTTACGACTGATTTTTTAAAGTAAGGTTCTAATAAATTACTAGAAAAGATGTAAGATAGTTATGAATTCCTACTTGTAATGTATTTGATCGTGTTTTTTTGGAACATAGGAACTAAATATTAGAGTAAAAGTGTGCTTATGACAAAAAAATTATGTTTCAACACATTTTTATTCTTGATTAATCGTGATAATACGCGTTAAGTGAATATTGTATTAAAAGTGGGGAAGTAGCAAATCTTTACAGTGAACTGAGAAACTTTCAGGTCAGTCAGAGAGCCGTAGGTTGTACAGTGCCTGCTCCGCGGATTAAGTATATCAACCTGCTGGTTTGAACAAGAGCTGTACGGAATTCGTATACTCAGTGTTCTCAACCTACAGTGTATACTGCGAGGTATTAGAATTTATGTAAGTGTTCCTGAGTAAAGAGAGAGATCGATTCTACGAACGGGAGTGGGGTCCGCGAGTTACGGCGGGGAAAATCACGGGAGAAGGGATATTTCGGCGGCGTAAAAAGTGCGGTAATCTCGGGAACCGAGGTGGTGAGCGACGGAGAGCCGGGCAGGTTAGTCAGATGTACTGAGGGGATCTCTGAAATCAGACCCGTTCGGTGTGTCCTGATTTGCGAGTATCACAACCGAGTATATATACTATTGCTGATTGGAATTTATTGCTCAAACACCGTTCGTGATCATCAACGTCTTCGAATACCACGCCAGTAAGTGAAAAGTGTCAGAGTTCCTGACCGACTTGGAATCGTAAACACAAATTCTTGAGTCCAACAGCAAATTGGGTTATTAAGTCTTGTGGGCAGCTAACAAAGTCCTGCCCGGTGGGCAACTCTACCTGCTGGCAGTTTTAAGGAGGTTCGGATGCTCTGATAACCCATCAATTTTTTAAAGCAATTGCACATGTGTGTGAATTTCCTACGAGATACCCGTGAGTCGTATGAGTGCAGTTCGATCTCTCTCTTTGTTCGTAATTCCAGTTTTCTGAAAAGTGACTGATCCAATAAAGAATAATGAATGATGTTAATTAGATTATTGTCAGATCAGTGGTCCAATGGAATTGTAAGCGGTACACAATCATTATGTAATTAATTCTAAGGTATTTCGTTTGTGGGTGTTAATTTTTTGCAGGAGTCTTGTTCGACGATGGATAATAATTTTTGAAAAAATGAATATTTTCTGCGAAGAAGAATTAATTAATAATTGTGATCAAGAGTTTTCTCGATAATGTGTTTGTTTCAGTGATGAACCTAGTGGGTGCGCTCAAATAAATTAATTCACATTATTTTCGAGATTTCATGCTTTGGATTTTTTCGTTAATCAATGTTGAACTATTCGATCTTATATAATCAATGAGATCCTAGCAAGAGGGCGATAATTTTAATCTGTTGATTATAAGAGTGGATTTAATTATTGTATGAGTTACGGTTACTCGATAAAGTTGTTTGATTTTTTTTCCCTTTCATTTCAATATTGTATTTGGCTTATTTTTTTTATATATAAATTTGGTAAACTAAAATAACTTTTCGTGTGTCTTTATTATTTTTTGCGTGATTCTGCCCTTTCTCGTCCTTAATTATTAAAATATTTTATATGCCCTATCATTCTCAATTTATAAGTTGATAAGTTGGTAAGTCAAAAATGCGTGTATTGTATTGAGACCCGACCACCCACACCATCATCCTCGTACATCCATTTCATAATCAAAAACACGCAATACATTAAACCACACTATAGGCACTGCTACTGTACGATTATGAGAGTTCACTCGCTCGGACCGGAAAGCCTGTTATCCCCGAATCTAGGGACAGTGGACATATCGTTAATCAGTATAGCCCTATACGTTGAGGTATGATGGCAGTGTCAAAAGTATCTTAGTGTGGTGCTACTACACATTTCATTTAGTATCATTCAGCTCAGTGAATATAGGATTATTATACATAATGAGGCAAAATACTTAACTTTGCTATATATTTGATTGTTAGTGTAGACTTACTACAAGAAAAGTTGGTACAAATTGGAGTGGAGAATTAAGAAAAATGTTTTTTACAATTATTTACCGTATATCTTCATAACTGAACTTAGAACATTGTCTCCGTGCTCGTCTCGGTGAACCTGGCCAGGGCAGAATGGATTTGTAAACTTTTCCTAAGCTTTCTATATCTCTTATTTGTCTCGATTTTATCACCGTAAATCCATCGACAACATAAAAATGCTCTTTTCCAAATAATAACAATCCTTCTGCTGTATCCAACCCTTGTATTCTTGCACATTTAAACATATAACTGATCTGCAAGTAATATTATTGGAAAAAATTCATAATAACAAAAAATTTGTTAAGTGCTATATAAAAACTAAGATCTATATTCTTACTTTTTCGTTGTCTTCCAGTAATCTTAAAAGAGTTTGATTATCTAATGTGCCTTGATCATCATCTTCCTGTTCTACGTCCTCTAAATTTTCATCAGGTTCACTGGCATGTTTTTCCACAGTGTAGGGTGCTTTTGGTAGATCACACTCTACTGATGATTCATATATGTCTTGTGGCATATCGTTTATAACTGAATCTTTCTCTCTCTCAAACATCCCCAGTAAATGACCAGATTGTTTTGAATGATATTTTTTGCTGTCGAAGCTTATTGCCACTTTGACTTTTAAGTGTTTCTGCAAGGATTATATAACAAGGCCTTTATTCATACATCCAATAACATGCAGCCTAGTGAGCGCACATACAAATATATTCATACACGATTGAAAAGATTGTAAAAGAAGACTGGGAAACTTAAAATGTGAAAGTTACTGGATCATAATGTTATTCATAATAATATGGTGACTTTGATCATGTTAAGACTTACGCCTTGATGAATTATATTTCGTAAGTCACTTACGCTTTGCCATGTGAATACATGAATAACATGAAAGTACATAATTACATGGGCAAATTTTAGTTAATATAGTATGAGTACATTTTTTTACTTTCAAATAAGCATTTCAAGGCTAGATTATATTTCGAGTGCTCGGCAATAATATTTAACATAACCACGTTTTTTAATTGAATTGAGAAATTCAAAATAATTTTTTCGTAGTCCAATACATATTAATAAATTCTCACATTTTTCAAACTTCGAGCATATTGTTCTAGAAATTTTTAATTATGAATTTATATCAGCTGTTAACTTACTTGTCATATTCAGCTGAAAAAAAGTGGGGTACATGCAATAGATGATAGCAGATAGTGCTAATAGTATCGATAGCTGAGACAACTTATAAAACAGTCTGTTGTTAAGGTCTGTAGTTAAGTTAAATTTGTTCGTACATGAATGATCTATCGCATGCGCCTCACATCTCTTGTTTTGAATATCACAAGCGAGTTAACAAGTGATAAAAACTTGCAATGAAATATTTGAAGAATAATTTGTACGACTTTGACAATATTTAAGAGCTTATTGATGTGTATTAGGCTACAAAAAAATGATCTCGTGCATTTTAGTTTGATTTAAGACGTGATTTCAAAATAAATTTTTTTTATTTCCATTTATCTTGTTTTGTTTCGATTCCTTATATACATATCTGCCTGCTTATTTGTAGTTAGACATAGAGAAAAGTAGAAGCTAAATTATCGATTGTTAATCTTAAGAATAATATAATTTGCCATTTACTGTAGACCATCATATTTGATTTTCAATGACGTCATATAGCTTATGTTATCCTATAGATTGTGGCCTTACATTTATTACCCATGATGGGAGCCTGCAAAAAAAGGTAATCCACCAGTTCGTGCTGACAGCCATTTTAGATGTTAAAAAGCGTCACGTAACTAAGCGCATCCTGCTAGTCGTAACCTTTTATTTGGTACCCATGTTATAAGGGTAGTGAAAAAGTGAATGTTTAGCATTTTTAGGTTTTAAATAAAGTTACAAGTCTAAATGTTTTCAACCCATCATACCCTTTAATTTGATACTTATGTCAATGAGGTTCAAGCCATACAAGCAATTCGCCTTTTTTACCGTGTCAGCCATCCTTGATCTACTTACATATTAAACATACTACATTGTTTTGTCATTGTAGCTGATGCTGTGTGCAAAATTTTAGCCTGATCGAAAAATAGAAAGTATTCATAAAATCTGTTTCTACATTCCACTCATAAAGACAGAGAGATTGACAGACTAACAGACGGACTAACAAGAAAGTGACTTATAAAAACGTGTGCATAAAATTATTTTCAGTAAAGCAAAGTTTTGGTGGACTTAACACTAACCCCTTCAGCTTTTATATTGTTGGTGTTACTAATAATACTCTTAACATAGCTTGATGTTGTAATATCCTGTGTCATATACTTGATACGTGGATGTATATATCTATGTACATGCTTGTGGATTGTATGCTTGAATTTATTAATTAGATTTGTGTGAACTTATTTACTAAAGCTTATGTCATGAAATTCGATCAAATTTATTCGTAACACTTGAAGTTCTGGATATTATACGTATTAATTTGCGCTATAAGTCATTTAAACATCAAATACTGTACTATTATTGCGAGCGCGGACGATTTGAGACAATGAGTTCGTTTTCTACTCCAGTACCCTAAAAAGCCGCCGCGCTGCTACCCGCACCGTAGGTGGTCTCCCCTCACACATGCCGACTCGCCAGGCGTACTGTTCGAGCCACACGTTTTGCCGTGACTTATTGTTGATTTTAAATTGGTAGCCGACCGTTTGCGAACCGTTTGTAATTTTTAAATAAAAGTATAAGTATTAAACTTTACTATTTAAAAGTTTCAGCCCAAAAAGGTGAAAAACAAGGGTACGTAAATTATTATTAAAAAAGAAAATATCCCGGCCCAATAAGGTCGGAAAACAACTATTTGATGTGCAATATCTTATAGAAGGCAGAGAACAGACGCATCCGGGGAAATATGCAACGAAAAGTCTGGTCTGCTCCTCCGTTGCTGTTTACCACTGCGGTACTCTCTATA
>JAPYYV010000611.1:0-30176 GCA_030522625.1 Copidosoma aretas
TAATTGATATAAATGATTGTTTGTTAGGAAATACAGCTTCTAAACGAAAAAAATTTAGGTATCTAATGTTATCAAGGTTTATTAAATCATATTATCAATCGTGCATCAAATATTCATTTTAGATGATTTGAAATAATCAAAAAATTCCTAAATAGGCATTGTTTATCGATAAAAAAGTGCGTAAATTTTTCTATTTTGTATATTAACTTATGCAATTTGTGAAAGCAACGTCATGAAAATAGACATAAAAATAGAAAAAATAAATAAAGTGACAACGAACTTGATGTGGGAATGGTGAAAATTGTTGAAATAGTAATAAATAAGAATCACCTATTAATGAAGAAGTGAAAATATTAGTCTGTATTACAAAATAACTTATTAAATTTTGAAAAACAAAAAGATGTTGGTAGACGCAAAGGTTACATTAAACAAATTAAATATTATAAGATATAATAGAAATAAAAAGAATATAGTAAAAAAAAATAAGCATCAGTATGAATGTTATCAGTTGCAATGTGTACAGTGAGGGGTAGGCGCGCGAAGCGCGCAGGGGGCCGAAGCCCCACTAGTATATATATATATATATATATATATATATATATATATTCCTATAACCTGTAGTACATTCGTACACAGCAAAAGTTATAGCTCCCTTCAACTACCATCCCCTTACCCTACTACGCCACTACATCTCTTTTGTGATTTTGTATAGAATGTATGATAAGGTGACAATTAACTTGTTTTTAAGCTATTTTCAGATAACCGTCCCCCTACATCTTCCAAGATCTTGTTCTGTTACGTTAGGCCCTTTATACTTCAAAAGTGGCTCTCCCATGAAAGCCCTATAGCATCCTAAAATAAAAGGTAAAATTCAATTGTTATTTTTGGTATAAAAAATCATTTTTCTCTTCCCCCTCTCTCGCCATCACTCACAGCCTTCCACGAAGCCCCTAACGGACCTGTTACAATAAACAATATCTTAGGTATAATCCATTACAGATAGTAGAAGGCCTCTTACACACCCCGTACTATTATTCAGTTAATTCTTAACAGTCAGTCTAAGAGTTACTAAAATGAAACGATTTATATTATATTTATAAAAGCTTTTATTCATGTTAGCTATATCTAGGTATTTCCTACCCGATACATACGTAAGTATGAACTCATTCCGAAAAGTTTATCACATTTTTTTTGGGATTGTTACTTATTATTTGTTTGTACATGATTACACACCATGGGCATATCCACCTATTTAGTTTGTTCCAGTATGACTGTAACATGTTCATTTATTGTGATTTTTTTCTAAATATTTACTTTACACGGACTTTACTTCTTTCCTGTTAAAATTGTATATCTCTTATAACCAATTACCGGGAACATTATTAAAGAATAATATTACTTTGCTGATAAGAAAACTTTCAGGAAAATAAGAAGAAGAATATTTGCGTTGGCGACGCTTGAGTAGTACTTAAAAAAAATCGGAACTACCCGTAGTTCACACGCATTATCTATGACAGTGACGATTTTGTTTATTACAGTCACGGCTTTTGGAGGTTCGTTATCCCCCGGGAGCAAATATTTAACTGATTTTTGTCGTGTACATTTCACTAAGAGAAGTGAGAAAATAGAATATGTGATACACAGAATAAATTGCTGCGCAAAAATAATCCATCTCCAACATACATATGTTTTGTAAGTCGAAACGTGACAAATATTTATTTTTTTCGAATCTTTTTTAAAAACATACGGACATCATTTAAACGAAGGCAGAGAAATCCGTGTAATATTTTTTTTCTTTATATTCATGCGTTGAGACTTCAGCCGTATGACTATAGTGTTGTGGAGCTAATAGGCTCTTACATGTGGTAGCCACGATGAGCCATAGTTTTTTTAGTGTAGGGCCTTCTGTTATGAAATGTAGTACGAGCGATGAAGTGCAGTAACCGATGCGACGTTGTCACAACTAATTGACTAATAGCAGCGCATTCAGCTAATTAAAGATGACCGCCCCCGCTGCCACTGCCAATCTTAGCTGGAAAGCGCTCGCAGGCAGCGGGCTCTGCTGCCTATCTTAGCTATAAAGCGGTTGCGTGCAGAAGCTTCGCTGCAAGCGCTGTAAAAGATGTACGCACGACGATAACGATACAACCGCAGCACTGTTCTACGGTTATTATATACTAATAAAAAACCTTTTTGTATCTAATATCGTAACGCGTACAGGTTTTTTTATAAAAATATTAAAAGTTTACATGTTAAGTATATACATCAGTAAATGTTCATTATTTTATTCATTCACCATACACGATGAAAATAAAGAACTGTTACCTCGTCGTTCGGAAGCAGCAAGACGACTAAAAAAGATCTCCTACAATACAAAGTAAATTTTTCACCCCAAGGCACATTTATGCTACACAAAAAATACTGTATAGTAAGTGGAGAGATAGTACATGAATAAATTTTTTAAATTTAACATTTAAGAATATAACTGATATTGTATTGTCAGCAGGCGTCTAATTTTTTCCAAACACTAATTGTATTTTCAAGATATGTACGTGTTATGCTGACAATACAACCGCAGCACATTCTTGAGATTATAATAAATTAATAGAAGAAAACAATTTTTTCTAATCATACAATAATTATTATGGTACTCACGTTAATAAATGTTTATTCTTTCGTTTACGTACTGCTGACTTAGAGAAAATGTATATTCTTTTATTCACTGAATATCGAATTTTATTAGCACGGTTACAGTTGTGTAAGTCGTAGAGGTTGAGCAAAGCAACCCTCCCCCGCGAAAGTAGTGCAGCAACTTAAAAGATCCCCAAGAATATAATGTTGATTTTTTTACACGAGGCACAATAATGCCACACAATAAATTACATACTTTAACTCCAAGCATTAAAGTAAAAAATAAGTAAGATGCTACAAGCCATCGCGTACTTTTTACTCCGAGAACGGATATAGTATTTTGATTGATGAGTATCTAATACTTCTTGCACGGAAATAATCGAAAGAGTGGTAGAGACGTAGATACATTCATCAAAGTATGTTTTTTTATGATATTCGAGACTGAAATTTCAGTGCACAGTGGTGATGAATCCCAGGATATTCAATGAAAACGGAAATTTCAGTTAACAGTGGGAATAAATACCCGGATATAGAAAATAGTAGCAGTGAGTATGATCGGAAAACAGATATTGTGAGTTTTATGATATCGAGTGTAGTAATATAATTTCCGTGGGAAATGTCTTTGACTACATAAACTATATAAATACCAACAATGTTAGAACTTATACAGTGATAGTGTGAGTCCCTAGGATGATTCTGCATTTGCAAGTTTGGCCAAAAACGAGCAGATGGAATCGGTATCAAAGAAAGCATTAGTGTAAAATGTGTTTGTAACTATGTTTAAACAAAATTTGTGTGATTTCATAAAGGAAGAAAATAGAAGGAATGGACAACTGAACTTCCTGTAATGCGATTTTTTGGAGACAAAGAAGATTTCAAAAAACCAAATAAAAGTGGCGCAATGGACTACAGCGATGCTTGTGCCCATGGTGTGTGGTAAAAATTAAGGGGTCACCATAAAAAATTATTCATAGTTGCTATCCAGGTAAACATTTATTTATACCTGTCATTACATACTCGGTACAATAAATAAAATGCGCATCGTTTTCTACAGAGCCGCAGTGTGTGAGCACATCAGGGCGATAACATGACATTACACGCAACTTTTATTTTTTTACTTCTCATTATAAACTATGAAAAATCTTCATACCATCTTTCAATGCATCTAAAACTGACGTTATTTCTGAAACTGATCCAAAAAAAATCTTATATTTAAAATAGAGACGTCCAACCAGTATATAAACACACACACACACACCATCTCCCCCTCTCTCTCTCTCTCTCTCTCTCTCTCTGTCAAGGATACAAACTTAATATCTTAAAGACATGAGTATGCTCTACGGTACCGGCTTACCTCGATTGCAGCTGTTCAAATTATATTGCCAAAACTTGATAAAATGATTTTATCATTTTGAAATCACTTAGTTCATAAAAAAGGAATAGCGGAATGGTCCCATTGTTCAGAAATTTAACATTCAGCATTGCACTTTTTGGGTAGAGAAGTACGAAAAAGCAATGTACATAGATATACGTGCAGACGTCTTTGCAAAGCAGACAGGACAGCTGATCTCTGTGTACCTGTATGTATATCTATGTACATTGTATTTCCGTACTTCTTTAAAAAAAAAACTGTAATTGTTAACAGTCGAATTTTTCGACAATAAGACCATTCCGCTATTTATTTTTGATAAACTTGGGGATTTCCAGATGGAAAAATCATTTCATAAAGTTCTTACGATGTAATTTTTGAAGCTGTAATCAGAGTAAGACGGTACCGTAGAGTATACCCATGCTCTTAAGAAATTCGCAGGCAGTTGATCGTTATAGGTTACTGGGGATTAGCTGTTCGTTATTTGAAGACATTCTTACATCATTAAATTAAAAATAATGCATACAGTCAAGCGTACTGGGTCACTCGGGACTAACTATTCGGGAGTTGATACATTTTTTGGATAAAAAAATGGCTCGCAGTTGATTGTAGCGAGTTACTAGGAAAAAATAATTAAAAAAAGTCCAGATAGTCAAGTGCATTAAGTCTTCGGGGATTGACTGCATGGAGTTAGATACATTTTTTACATAAGCTAAGTGCAGGCAGTCGATCGTACTTGATTTCTGGGGTCAGCTGTTTTTTATTTAACTGGATAAATAAATTAACAAAAATGCAGAGAATCTAGCGTACTGGGTCACTGAAGATTAACTGTTCAGAATATGGTAAAATTTTTAAAGAAGAAAAGAACTGGCAATTGGATGTACCGAGTTACTGGGGATTAGCAGTTTGTTACGTAAACAAAATCATTTAGTAACAAAAATAACGAGAGTTGAGCGTATAGTATCGCTAGGGATCGACTGCTCAGGATTTGATAAATTTTTTGAATCAGAAAAGTTCTGGCAGTCGGATGTACCAAGTTGCTGGGGACTAGCAGTTTGTTACGTAAACAAGTTAATGAAGTAATTAATGTGTAGACAGTTGTGCGTACTGGGTCCCCAAGGATCGACTGCTTGGGATTCAAATAATTTTTTACACAAGAAATGTGAAGGCAGTCGATTGTCCTGGGTTACTGGGAATCAGCCGTATGTTATCTAAATAAATTTATCCATCAATACAAATGCAAACAGGCGAGCGTATTGAGATCGACTTCTTGGGAATTTATTAATTTTTTACTTGAGGGCATGGGTATGCTCTACGGTACCGGCTTACTTCGATTAAATCGTAAAAACTTTATGAAATTAGGTCTTCATTTGGAAATCACTTAGTTCATAAAAAAGGAATAGCGGAATGGTCCCATTGTTCAGAAATTCAATATTCAGCATTGCACTTTTTGGGTAGAGAAGTACAAAAAAGCAATCTACATAGATATACGTGCAGACTTCTTTGCGAAGCAGACATAGGAGCTGATCGCTGGGTACCTGCATGTACATCTATATACATTGCTTTTCCGTACGCCTTTACAAAAAAAAACTGCACTTGCTAACACTCGAATTTTTCGAAGATAAAACTATTCCGCTATTCATTTTTAATAAACTTAGGAATACATTAATAGAAGAATCATTAATTTAAGTTTTATGATGTTTTTGGGAAGTTTTAATCGAGGTAAACCGGTACCGCATAGCGTACCCATGCCCTTAACTAAAGTTTTTAGACATGACCTAACCGCAACTAGTGAAGATGCTCAACGTGTAAGTCCACGTGTGCTTCCATGACGTATCTATAAAAACCTAAATGACTACAGATGAGGCTTCCACCCTTGAAATGCTTGCGATTTATGAAGTTGTCTTGTTTTATCTACTTTACCGCTCATCAAGTATTGTCACCCACCACCACTGACATCGCGTGAACTCTTTTCGGAGAGCTTTAACTAGCACAAAGGTAATTTCTTTTGTCGATCTAAGCGTATATCAAGCATTCGACCACCGCCACTATTATAGCCACCACCCGAGGTAGGGGTTTTCGCGCGTCGCTCACAATTTACGTGCACCTTATGTCGGACTTAAACGCTAATCAAGCTTTCTGCCGTCTGAATGGCCACAACCACTTTTTGTGCACTTGAACGTTAGTTACTTTTACTTATTTAAGATCAATGCTGCTACTGTTGCAGCGATGGGCGTTTAAAGTTTAGGGAATTTTTCAGATAACCAGCAGTAACGTGGGTGTCACTCATGAAAGAAAAACTGCAGGGTGTAATAAATCTTGTTTCAATGTACCCTGTATATACGACGTGAGCACGTTGATGAATGTTGGAAAATAAGTGCTTGTACTTAAATGTTTAATAGAGCAATACATATATTTTTGAAATATCATTCTTTTACACGAAACTAAAATGTGTAACCTTGAATAGACTATTTCCTTACACTTTACGTCAGCACGCTCTTGAAATCACGGCGATAGATGTTTCAAAATCAAAGTCAGTACACTCTTTCAAAAGTTGTGATGAATGTTTATACTTTGTTAAATACGCCAATGTCTTCCCAGAAATATTTCATCAGCCAATTATTTCGGCCACAGAAAAAACGCAAAACCTTAAAAAAGAAATAAACGGATGTATGGGGATTACTTGTCTGGACTTAAGTTACATATTGTGACAGGAAAGGAGCGGACTTTCTAGAGAACTATTAGTAAGTATAACTCCACATCATTCTCAAAAATTATGCTAGATGGTTGGAGGGTTGATTGAGCACCAACGCTTGCCGTCAGCTTGACTCGATAAAGCTAATTCGTCACGTAAGCATCCTTTGCTCCAATCGTAGTAACTGATTGAGCAATGGTGGCAGCGGTAGTGAGCAAAACGAGTGAATCGATCGCCCGAGCGATCTTTACGCTTGCACGAGCCCACCGAAAGCGCTTGTGGATCCACGTGCGGGGGGACCGTCGCTACAGTCGCTTAGCTTTTCGATAGAGCGTAGCAGGTATTATTGATATGTGATAAAAACACAAAACACTTTAGGTTATTTCGACGAGCCTCTTGACTAACAATATTTTGAAACATACTTTTATCCGCAAAACGTCTATGTGCGCATGTAGTCTATTAACACTGCAATGGGGAATAGAAAAATTAAATTTTTTACGCAATTGATCAATTGGATGATTGCCAATCGGTACTTCACGCTTTTTTACACATCGTATAATGGAACGAATTATGAGTAAGTGAATCTCACAACGTGTACCTCAAAATACTAATTCAATGCATCTTTTTTAGTCCCTCCATCGTGATAAGTTCACTCAAAATGAACCATGTAAAGAGCTCGTTATATACACGCTTTTCCCCAGCTAAAAAAACAATTAGATGTGAGGGGTGGAATCGTTCAAAATTGAGATCAAAAAGTACTTTTATATTACGTTTTTATATCAAAGTTCTTACAACAATACCAAGTAATCAGTGGAGTTAAAATATTGTATATTACTTTTAGTGGCGTGCAAAAATGTGCCAAATTTGTTAATAAAAAAAATGAGTGGAGATATACAATGTGGTAAAAGGGTTTTTTGTTTAAAGCTTATTGGAATGCGTTGTCACGATTTTTTCCAAAAAATAAACTGTACCAAGTTTGATCGTGTACGTTCTCTGCTAGACGTCAGTGCGTCACCAACGTTTTGCTTTTTTTTATTGCTGTTTTTGCAGTAGTATTAAATGTTGTAAGACAAGAAATTTTATAATACTTTACGAGGAACGAAATCTACGTGTACGTAAATATGTAAATCACTTATAGCCGATATTCTGTGAAGTAATTATATACCCCTTGACGCTGCCCTCTTCCAGTCGGTCTTGAATATAATGAGAGAAACATACTTTGATAAACATATAGAAGTCTCTACCCCCCAACCACTATTACCATGCAAGAAGCATTACATACTTATCGACCAAAATACTATATATCTTGTTCGAGTTAACAGTACGTAAAGGCTTAACAATTTGTGCTAATTTTTACTTTAATGCTTATAATTTGAGTATGTGATTTGTCGTGTAGCAATAATGTGTCTGAAAGTAAAAAAATAAGCTTTGTACTCATGGAGATTGTTTTACTCTTTGCGCTGCCTCCGCACGAGATGGTCGCAAAGCTAAACGTATCAATACCTTAACTCTTTACATAATTGTTACTATTTAAGAAGAATGAGACAGTCGCTTACCTTTTCTTTAAATCACTAGTATGTAAACGGAAAAAAACAGTGTACATTTATAAATACATCGGTATAATAATAATAAGTGTATATTGAGTTAGAAAGGGATTTATTTCATAATATTATAATTTTAACAATATGCTGCGGTCATAGTGTCATCAGCATCACACGCACATATCTAGAAATAGTAAGGACGATCGGCGGCGGTTTGCAGTTGCTGTCATCAATCAGCTAAATTTATAATACGTTGTGACAAAAAGCTAAGTACTCGCAGCAGAGCACGCTGCCCGTGAGCTCTCTATAGTTAAGATGAGCAACAGTGGCAGTCATCAACTAGCTAAATTTATAATATGTTAGTTACAATAAATAAGATTGGCAGCAGCGGCGAAAGCAGCAGTAATCTTACATTAGCTGAAGTTGCTGCTCGTGATCAATTAGTTTTAACAACGTCAGTGACTGCGCTGCATCGTCGACGCCGTGTTTCGTAACCAAAGTCTCTACTCTATTGCTTTCTTTGCTGCCACATGTAAGAGCATATTAGCTTCACAACACGGTAGTAAATACGACCGACCACTGTAGAATCGCTGTAGGACCATCGTAAGAGCTGACCTAACGCTGTAGAACGCATGCGTGCCCAGTGTGCCCCTGCTTATCGACTATGCATAGTATATTGGGGTGCTCACTCATGTTGTGGATGCTGCTGTAGCCATGATTTTTTTAGTTCACATACTACTTGAGATAGGTAGGTCGTTTTTCAGTGTTCGACCCACTGTCTTAGCGCACTCTCTCTCTCTCTTTTTATTTCTTCTCCCACTATTTTACTTTATCTCACACCGCGAACACTCCATACTTACGCAGATAATAGCTGATTTCTAGAAGTTTCAACAGAAGCTAACAAGGATAAAATAAAATACTTCGATTTCTCTGTTTTTATTACAGTGATGTCTGTACATTTTCAAAAAAAATCGCAAAAAAATACAAATTCATCACGTTCCGACTTACAAAACATATGAGCGTTGGAGAAGTTCTAGTTTCTGCGCAAAAAATTATTCTTAGTATTAAATGTGTCATTTTTTCACTTCTCTTAGTGGAATGTATACGACAAAAATCAGTTTTAGAGAATGGAGAACCTTTAAAAGCCGTGACTAAAATAAACGGAGTGGTCACTGTTAAAGAGAATGTGCGTGAGCTACGGGTAAATCCGAATTTTCTGAGAGTACTATTGAATCGTCACAAACGCAAATATTCTTTCTCGAATATTCCGGGAGTTTTCTTATTAGCTAAGGAATATTGTACTTTGTTAATGTTCATGTTGATAGGTCATAAGTGTTCTAAATTTTTGACATGAAAAAAGTGTAGTTCGTGTGAAGTAAAAGTTTGGAAAAATTTACAAAAAATGAACATTACGTAGTCATACTGATCCGGACTAAATGAGTGGATATGTCCGTGGTGTGAAATTATGTACAAAAAGTAACAAGAATTAGCCTTAAAAAAAATGTAAAAATATTTTTGGAATGACTTCATAGTTACGCATGTACGTGATCAACATAAGTCGAGTGGTACAGAAACCCTTACGTTGCTAAACGCGCGTCTCTTCTCGCGCTGCTACACGCACGTTTTCTTTCCACATTATATGCCTTGTCAACATTATAAGTGTTGGTTCTTTCTCAGTGAACATTCTAATACCCATATAAACGCACACATATAAACATATCCTTTTTGCTGTTAAGGACCTGCGTAGATGTTACATAAACTTTAATTATATTAGAGAAAAATAAAAAAGTAAAAAAGAGAGAGAATGTGACCTCCAATGATGTAGTTTTTTACATTTATATGTATTCTAGAAAATATAAAGAGGAATTTTTCTTCATGAGAGCTTTGCAGTTGTTCAACCTCCTCTCCCTTCTATTTCCTTACAGCACTACAATAGTTCTTTAAATATTCTGACCACCAAGGTAAGGTAGTGGGTGTTTGTTATGACAGTCCATAGTGATATCATGACTCACACATACAAAAAAGTACACATACACACATACACAGACACATCTGATCGAGGTGCGGTGCGCTCTCGCCTACATGTCTTTGCTGCCACTTTCTCCTTGTTTTATCTCTCTTTCCGAATGATTGTTTTATTCATTTCCCTCTTCTACCATCAAAAGCTTTCGCATAGGTGACTGTGAGTTCTTTCTACGTTTCTTTCTTTCTCCACTGTCTTCCCAACCAACTCTTTATGGTTATATGCAGAATCAAGGTCTTTGTATCAATCAATATTTAAAAAAACGAGCAGTAAAATGGTTCAAGATTATAGATTCAAAACTCTTACGTCATCATGAACATCCTGTCAAAGTTCGAGCAAAATCTATTAGAAAAATATGTGATTAACGTCCGTAAACAGTCTCTCAACAATGCAAAGTCAGATTTTGCAATTCTGACATCAAAATTCTTGGATTTTTGATCGTAGTCTCAAGACCTGTTACTAGCAGGTAGTCAACATAAAATATTTCTGTCTACCTGCCGGCAATAATTTTCTCCTTTGGAGGAAACTATTAAACTTACTTGGAGTAACGGACTATACCTGCAAGTACGAAGATTTAGACAATGGATTAAACAATGTTTGCAGTCAATGAGAGAAATCATTGGACTGTTAATTTTTTTAAATTTTATAAATTTTGCTTTTAATAGAGCCTAAAATGAACAGCTAAAAATAAGCGTTGCACCGAATTCTCATTTTTGAGATGAGTTAATGTTTAGCCTATATGGTTTTCATCGGAACAACTGAAACTTTTCATGCGCTTGTACTGCATGATTTTACTCGTTGACGATAATCATAATCAACCACAGACTTCTAAATCTGATATATCACAACTCATAAATAGGGTAAATGTACCTATTCGTGAAACACGGCGCTATTCATAAAACACAACAATAAAAATTTTCTCAAACAATTAAGTTGATCAAAAAATTATTTTGGACATATACAATATATATCATTGCTATTTGACAAGGAAGAGTTTCATTATTTATACTTGATAATTATAAAAGAATTTTTTTTGTACGACGATTCCATAAATAGGTAAAAGACCAATCATAACCTAAACGTTAAGTTGTACGTATTATGTCACAAACTTGAAGTATTTATTTATATTATACTACTAAAAAGTCATTGTATCATTTATACAATAAAATTTAAATCATATCGAAAGTATTAAAGTTTTGTTTTAACCATAGTTTCATAAACAGGTACCTAAGTTTCATAAGTAGAAGCAAGATACATGGCACGGTTTAATAATTACGTAGATTTAAGTCGAACTATTTAGATATTGCAAAACTATTTTGTCAACTTAAATGTTACATTTAAAAATTATAAAAATATCTGTGGTAAAATAGACTGCATTTTGGGAGCTGATGTTTATCCTTCTATCATCCTAAATGGTTTAAGGAAGGGTCCCAAAGGCGCTCCGCTGGCTCAGAATACAATTTTTGGATGGATTTTGACTGGCATGATCTCGGAGTCGAATTTTTCAAGTGAGCTTGAGGTGGGGTCATTTCAAATTTGTACAGAGCCTTCGATTTCTTGGATTTTACAAAAATTTTGGAGGGTCGAAGAGGTAAATATTGCTAAACCTCTTACTCCTGAGGACTCTTATTGCGAGGAATTATTTGCCTCAACTCATTTTCAAACTTCGCAGGGACGTTTTGTCGTACGTTTGCCTTTTTCGAAGAGACCATTTGCTTTCTAACTTGAGAGATATTGCGATTGGATGTTTGACTCGTTCGGAGAAGCGATTTAGAGGAAATCGAGGTCTCTGCGAGTCATATAATGAGTTTTTGCAGGAGTATCTTGATCTTGGACACACGGAGAGGATATCAAGATCTGAGAGCAGTTTGTCGAACTTCTATATGCTTCAACATCCAGTTTTTCGTCGTGAAAATCCAAAAAAAATTAGGGTTGTATTTAATGCATCGCAGAGGAATTCGGATGGTTGGTCGCTGAATGACTTATTGTTCCCTGGGCCGAAGTTGCAGGCCGACATTTCAGTCGTGATATCATTGTCGAGATTTTTCAAAGTTTGTTTTATTACAGATATCGTGAAAATGTTCAGGCAGATTTTGGTACAAAGTCAGGATGTTGATTGTCAGCGCATCGTGTGGAGACCAGACGCTTCACAGGCTATTTAAGACTTTCGCGCGCTCACGGTCGACTATGGAACGACGTCGGCTCTGTATTCGGCTCTGAAGGTGATCAAGCAACTCGCTCAGTATGGCCGGAATACGCATCCGGAGGCAGCAAAAATTCTTGAGCAGTTGTCCTACGTTGACGACATGTTTGGAGGTGCTGACGACATTTGCGTAGGGCTCTTGGAGATGCAATACTCACGTTTGAGGAGTTGACCACACTTACAGCTAAAATAGAGGCGTGCTTGAATTCTCGCCCTCTGTGTCCTCTTAGTGGAGATGCGAATGACGACGTGGCTCTGACCCCAGGACATTTCTTTATTGGATCTGCAATTTTATCTCATCCCGAGCACTATGATGAGGAACCTATGAAATGCCATCCTGTGGATCGCTGGCATTTAATAACGTCTACACCCAATAGTTTTTGAACTCGCTAGCGAAAGGAGGTGATTCATCATTTTCAGCAGAGAAATAAATGGCTTAGTACAGCAAACAACTTTGAGCCAGGAGATGTAGTGATCATCAAGGACAAATTGGTCCCTCCGTCACGATGGGCTTTGGCTCGTGTGGAGGAGGTTCACCCAGGCAAGGGTGGTCTTGTTCGAGTTGTAACATTGCAAACAGCTAGATCAACTTTTGTGACACCTATAGTAAGACTTATTAGGCTTCCTGTGAAGCCAGAGAGTGAGAAAAACTATCTTAATTGGAGCAAAAAGAAAATTAACGAGAACTGTGGTTCTAGTGATCAATGATGATATTTAATGACATTGACTTTAAACATATGCAGTGAAGTGCGCGCAGTGACTAGTACTGAACTATGAATGATATAAGTTAATCCAATCGAACATTATGTCGTGAAATAAATTTTTTGTGAAGTGTAATCCAATAAGATTTTGTAAAAGTTGAATTAATGTACACAAAAGGTTACAGGTTTAAAAAAAAAAAAATCAGGCTTACATTTTTTGATGGATTGAGATTATTTTCAATTGTAAACAGCGATCGAGCTCTCGTAAATTTTTTTTTATTTTAATGTGAGTTTTAATTGATTTTTGCTGTTTGGGTAAAGCAGGGCGGGCGGCAATGATCGGTCAAAGGTGATGTTTTTTTTGTATAGCGCTCTGGCTGGCCTATTCCCCGTAATTTGTATCATATTTGTCATCACTATTGTTAGAATTATTATCTTTATTATTATCGACTTTATTATTTTCATCATCATCACCATGTCTACCATCGTTACCATCAACATTACTAATTGCATTATCATTATAATTATTGCTATCACTATCACAATGATCGTCATCTTTATAGTTCTTGTCGTCATCACCATCTGCATTAGTATTATGATCGTCATCAGCATCATGATCATCATCATCACACCATCATATTCATCATCAATAACAACATTATCATCATCATCATCATTATCCACATCATTATCATAATCACAAACATCATGGTAATCAATATCATGCTTATTATTTTCTTAATCATTTCATTATAATCAGTATCTTTATAAACATCCATTAAAATCAGTACTTATATTATTGTCGTCATTATCATGATTATAATGATTACTATTTATATCATTATTATTGCTTCCTTGTAGAGGAAGCTTTGCTATGGACGAAAAATCACATTTCGAAAAAACAGGTTGTAAACACGTTTTATGAAGTTTAGAATCCAAATACATAATTTTTGGAAAATTTCTGTCTGTGTCTCTCTCTCTTTCTTTCTGTATGTGTGTGTGCCTGTGCGTGTGTGTGTGTTTGTGTGAATGTATGTATTAGTTGTATATCTTAGGATTCCTTTAACCGATTTTGATCCAACCGGTTTATTTTTTTGTTTTTGGATTCCTATCACTGCTAAAAAAAATTGGAGTTTTATTGGATGTTTTTTTTATTTGGATTTTATCGATTTTTAAAATAAGATTATTTTTAAAAAGTTGATTTTTAAGCTATTTATTGTTATTTTGGGATATTTTGAGACAGAAATTTTGAAAGATCATTGAATTTTACACAAAAAAACGTATTAAGTTTAAATTCAAATAGTAGCTGGGTGTGCGTGGGTGTAAATAGGAAATGTATACAGTCAACTATATCTCAGGATTTTTCTGGCTGACTTTGATTGAACAGGGTTATTTTTTTATGTTTATGGATTTCTATCACTGCTGAAAAAGATTTAAGTTTTGTTGGCTATTTTTATATATTTATATTTTCGATTTTTGAAAATCCATTCTTCCAGAAATGTTGATTTTTAAGTTGATTATTGCGGTTAAAGGATATGTTACTATAGAAATTCTAAAAGATCATTATATTTTTAACACAAAAACGTAATTAGGTAAGATTAAAAAAATTTAGTTGTTGGGTGTGCGTGGGTGTAAATAGCGTATGTATATAATCATTCGTATCTCAGAATTGCTTTGCCCGATTTTAATAATGACAGGCTTGTTTTTTTTTGTTTTTAAATACAAATTGCCCTTAAAAAAGTTTTTTGATACACACATTTGATTTTTTAATTTTTAGTTTTATTTCTTTCAAAACTTGATTAAAAAAAATAGATTTTAAAGATATTTATCTTTTTCTCAGTATATTTTTCGATAGGAATTCCGTAAATTTATTAAATTAAATACAATAAAATGTATTAGAATAGAATTAAAGAAAAATTGAGTACCCGGGTGTGCGTGGGTGTAAGTGAGGAATGTATGTAATCAGTCATATCTCAAGGTTGCTTTGACCGATTTCACTAATCCCGGGCTTATTTGTTTGTTTTTATTTCGATACTTCTTATCACAAATATAAAACATACCAATTATTATGTGTCTGGCTCATTATTGTTGTTCATTTTGCTCAAATTTTCATACTCATTACTACAGAAACAAATGTCAATTCTTATGGGCCTGTATGTGTACTTCTGTATGGATAGATGTATTGATGTATGTATGTATGTATGTATACACGTAATTAGTCATTCCTTAGACGTCTCGCTACTAATTTTGATAAAATATGGTTCCAATAGTAAAATTTGTACAACATATTTTTTTATAAATTATGCTTTAAGAATATATATATGTATATATTATCATCATCATTATTATCATTACTATTCTTATTATAATCATCATTATTAATATCATCATGGTTAATGATATTTATCTTATATTATCTATGTCATCATGATTATGCTTATAATTATCAATATCATCATTATTATTACTATCACCATCATGTTTATCATCATGCACCTTATTATCATCACTGTAGTCATCATTATAATTATCTTAAATATTATCATCATTATCATATCATCGTAATTATTTATTTAAAATATCAGGTCTATACGGCTCTACCACATGTCGTTGCGTCGGCAGCACCTACTGACGATTGAAACTCCAACAGCCACAGTGGGTCAATTGTGTTTTGGCGTCTGGGTGTCGCAGGGTAACCAGGGTGTAAAAAAAGGAGCACCCTAAGATCGCACTCTCTTCTAGAAGAATCGTCCTTGTGTCTCATTTTTCTAATGACCTTGAATTTTTTCTTATTTTCCTTTTTTTGATACTTTCATTGTGATGGATAGAACATATTTACAGAGCAAAGACGATTGAATCGACATCTGGTTATAAGCTAGAATTGAGGTTATAGTCGTATCTGTCATCACGCGGTAAATGGTGTGCGGTAATAAGAACACCTACGGTAATTGGGGTGCGGTAATAGGATATGCTGTACGGTGATTAGGAACGCGATTTTAAGTTTGTATTTGCATTATAAAATAAATATGGTGAGTTATTACTGTTTGAAAAAGTTGTTGTTCATTCTAGGAACTTTAAAGAACGAGTTAAAATGTTTTGAGCCAATATTCGGCATCAAACCATCCCACAATTACGTTTAGAAAAAAATGTCAGTGCACATATGTACGGTTGACCTCTATAGCCATTGTAACCATCAAAATTAAATAAATATCTCCAATTAACATTGGTCCTTCGAGCCAGGTACGAAACTTTGCATCGCTACTATGTAAGTAGATTAAAAAAAAAACGGAAGAGGTTATCATCAGGGAGGACTCGACAAGCTGCTGGTGAGACTACGGATATCTGTCAGACACTCTTAGTGGTTGCTTACGGGTAATACAGTAAGTGACGAAAGAGCTTGCAAAGCTGCAAGCGATGCCCGGCACATCAACTTGGTGTGGGCTCGGTGTATGGTTACGAGGGCTGGCTGAGCTGTCAGTGATGCTGGATATCCTTGGTTGTGCAACGTACGACAGTAGGGCTGACCAAGCTGTGAGTATTATCAGGGGCATCTCTACGGCGTAAGCTTGGTAGATAGTGAGGACTGGCCGAGCTGGCAGTGGTGCTTAGGGAATCTGCGTGATTCACAATGAGGAGGGCTTGCTGGGCTGCAAGCAAGTTGAGTAGCATTTTACCGTGCAATTTCGTAAAACTTAATTCATTGTCCGTGACAGGTTGCTCTGTGATAAAACTTCGAGATTGTGCGCACACAGGAGGTAGCATGATGCTATTTAAATAAGCTCGCACCTAGGAGTGACTTTAATGAGTAAATGGGCAACACATGAGGTGAAATCTTTCTCACTCGCAGACTGGCTGTCATGAGCGGATAGCATTATATCAGGTATTGTTTTGCTCAATGAGCAAGTGTAAGACTTCATTGTTAGGGTTAATGAATGATAGACGCCGTTCCATCCACTGAGCAGTGGCTCATTATGTCGCTTGAACACCGGAGTCTGTCAGACTAAGCAGTGGACTATCGAAATCGTTGAGGCTCGGATGGGACTGCTGGAAAGCTCCTGGGCGAGCTTTCAATCCAACCATCAAAATCTGCTACGTGATGCACCCAACAGTAAACAACGCGATTTTTCCAATAATATTTTCACGACTAGAGACAGCCACTATTTCTATGCTCTTACGCGTCTTTTTGATGCCAAAGAGGCTCTCAATCACGCTGTTTCAGAGCAAGGAGGATCCTAGAGTTCGACTAACATAGTGGGCTGGCGCATTCGCTTACCGAGCATCTAAATTCTTGTGTTTTTAGGGTGCCAAGAAGACTGGGAATCATTTCGCGACCTTTTCCAAGCTCTGATAAATAGCGATCAACAGCATACAGATGTCAAAAAGCTGTACTTTTTCAAGTCGCTCATTTAGGGTGACGCCAAGGTGGCTCTTGAAGCTATGCAGACTGTTGGAATAAACTTTATAACTGCAGGGTAACCCTTAGAGTCCTGACTCGAGCATAGACGACTCCTCATACAAGATTATCACATTGCTATTAGTAATCTAAGGCAATCGTGTGACGAGACTGCTACCAGCCTGCATGGACTCTTCGATACCCTCGAAAAGCATAGTGACCAGCTACGAGCCCTGGAATAACCGGTGCAGCGGTGGTTCATTGGCATACGTGGATGATCTCATTTGCAGCTACCTGCATGGACCCTTCGACAGGAAGAGCCTGGGAAGACGAACTGTAGAGATTAGAAGCTGCTGCTTCTATCATAGTACCGGACGTAGCCAGCTTTGGCACCGTTACCAACTTCTTACAGCGGCGTTGCCATTCTCTCGCGTCAGTGGAAGCTTCTCGTCCCCGTAATGTGGTCTCACGCATTTCGGCTACAAACCCCATGACTGTCTCATCAGGTCGACGCTACAGATCTCTTGCAACTTCCGTGGATAATCTACCTTGTGCTGCTTGTCAAGTGCTTCACTATCTCGGCTACTGCTGTAGATTCTGAGCGGTGATCATCGCGGAACAAAGAGAGCTTGTTCTGAAAGCCGGCTGTGTTTTAATTGTCTAAAGTCAGGTCATTCAGCGCACTTCTGTTCTTCACGCAGCATTTGCTCATCATGTCAAGATACTTATTACAGATTGCTCCACGAAGTTCAAAAGCATGGAGCAGATCTCGGCTTTAATCAAATCATTAACAAACGTCCTCGTGTCAGCCCGGTTTAGAGGATGATGACAAAGTTAAATCTTTGTGATTGTGACTAACCTTCTGCCCCACCGTCTCAAAGGTCCTCGCGGGAGAGCAGTCACGGCACGGGCTTTGCTTGACGCCTGCTCTGAGGTCACACTAATGTTATTTAAATTAGCACTTAAGCTTGGCGATCCTCTGATTCGATCCATTGCAAGCATTACTGCAGTCAGCGGGTCATGCACTGAATCGGATCTTCTGAATTCCACTGACGGCATTTTGTATGCCGCGCCTAGGCTGTCGTACCCTTTCCTCAGCTGTAGAGCCTGCTGTCATTCAACGCTGCCTAAGTTTTGATCTCATCGCTGATTTAACATTCAGCTCTCCAGGTCACGTAAACATTTTAATCTGTGCTGACGCATACAGCCACATGATTAAACCTGGACTTACGCAATCAGGTGAGCTTTTAGCTCATTGCACTGTCTTCAGTTGGGTATCTACCGGACGAGTTTTGGATGGACAATCACAGTCATCATCAGTTTCGTGCTTTACTACTCAGGAAGATACGACTGTGCATTGGCTCTATCAACTAATCTCGCTGCTTAAGCGGTTTTGGGAGCTTAAGAAAATCTTTGCTTGATATCAGCGTGCAGAGGACGGTCGATATATTCTTCGTCTGCCACTGAAGCGTAAGGGTCTAGCACTTTTGGGCGATAGCCTATTCGGTGCAATCGCCTTATTACAGCACTTGAATCGGTGTCCAAAATGTCATCCAGAGATGGCTATCAAATACCAGCGTTTCATGGATAAGTACTTGTCATGGGGACACATGCACCTTTTGACGAATATAGAGCTCCAGGGGCCTCCACGTCCTGCAGTCAACTACACACCCCACCATAGCCAACTACATACCACACCATACAACTTCAAGCAGCCCTCCCTAATGTGCTTCCGCGGTGGAGAATGTACCGATTTGCCTTCTGCGCTGATATTCGCATGATATTTCGGCAAATCCGGATCGACCGGAGAGATGTAGATCTTCAACGAATTGTGTGGAGTCCAGACGATACCAGTACATTCCAGCACTATTAGCTCCTAACCGTGTTCTATGGAACGTCTTGAGCACCATATTTATCGGTACGTGCTATCCAACAACTCTGCCAGGATAAAGGCAAAGCGTGGCCTAAAGCCGTTTCGATCATCATAAAAGATCGGTATGCTAATGACGTCCTGTCGGGAGCCGATGATCGCTCAACAGTTAAAATCCATGGTGATCACATAATTGGTCTTCTACAGTCCGGTGGATTCCTTCTGACGGAATGGGTGGCAAATACTCCAGAGCTTCTGAGCGATCTCCCTGACTACTGGCTCCTGCAACGGTCGTGGCCGCAACTTGGCACCGAAGGCCTCGTAAGCAAACTTGGAATTAGCTAGGATCCGATTACAGATTGATTTTAATTTATCTCACCTGTACCTCGTGCTTAACAAACTATAAAACAAGCTATCCTCGCTAAACATGCAAGACTGTTCGATCGATGCGGCTGACTTGCTACGTCTGTCCTGCGTGCAAAGTTGCTGATACAAGATCTCTGGCGGGCACATTATGATTGGGACAAATCTGTACCAGCATCCATAGCTCATCAGTGGTTGTCATTTTCGACCTACCTCCAGGCCGTCAGAGGCATGATGATTCCTCGCTAGATCGAAAACCAACCATCAGCAAAACTGCAGTCACATGCTTTCGCTGATGCAAGTGGTCGTACCATTGCTGCAGAAATCTACTCCCAAGTTCATAGCTTATCTAGGAACGTGCATGTCTGTGACTTTTTAGCAATAACTAGAAGGTAGAACCAACAGCCACGGCCGTTCTTTTTTGTTGTGATGTCCGAAGCTGGCAGGGCAACGAGAGTGTTAAAAAGATAGCATTCCCAAGATCACGCACTCTCCTGGAAGAATCGTCCCAGCTAGAGAGTCTTTTTCTTTGTCATATTCATATTCTTCTGTAACCATCTATAGCCATTCTAATCAACGATCTTCAATAAATATGATTCCGTATAAATCATTCTAATCATTATGATCCTTATTATCCTAATAATTTTCTATGTAGTCGTAATCATCATTATCATTATCGTCAATGTGACGGTCATTAAAATGATTATTAGCATCATCATCATTATTGTGATAAAGAATATCCTTATCATCATCCTTATCACTATCATTACTGTGATCAATATCTTCATCATCACCATAATCATTATCATCATCATTATTATTCTGATTCTTATAATCGTCATTACCATCAGCATCAACATTATCATTAGTAATATAAAGAACACTATGATCATTTCTAGTAAATTTATTGTCATACTTATCAATATATTTACCATCTTATATAGAATTCTCATCATTTAAATTATTAATATCATTATCATCATAATCATTATCATTAATATCATATTAATCACTTTATTATTCATTATTATTACATCATTATAATGAGTATCTTCATTATTATCATCATTATCATTATCAGCATCATTATGCTTATAATTACCACCGTGATCATGATTTTCATCATATTAATAATTATACAATATTACTATTATTATGGACATTAACATTATTCTTATAATCATAATAAACATTAGAATCTTATGTATACTCACCATTATCAGCACCTTCATCATTGCATTTTAATCATCATCATCATCATCACAACAATATAACTATCATCTTCCACAGTACTATAATTATTACTATTGTTTTAATCATCATAATAGTCAACAACATCGCAATTGAATTTATTATTATGATGATCATAATTCTTATTATCAAGCTCATCATCATTATCATCATGTAGAATGTCATCGATATTATTAGCATTGTCATAATTAATCGTACTATCGATATTATCGTTACCATGGTCATTATTGTTTCTAGAATCATCAACATTATCATTTTTATCGTTATCATAATTATCATAAGGGTTATTATAATCATGATTATCATCGGCGTTACCACGTAAAACATCCTTATTATAATGATAATTAATGTACTTTCCATCCCTATCATATTTTGTACCATTATCGGCATCATTATTATCATAATTGATATGATTATGTGTATTATTTTTATGGTTATCGTTATAATCTAATTAAAAACATTATGGTTGTAGTTACTATTATTATTATGATTATTCTTATTATGATTCATTTCATCACAACAATAACTATTTAATGCACCATCACAATAATCACTATGAGTGTAGTCATTGTCATAATCAGAATCATTATTATCATTATCAATATCATTATTACCATGGCCATCATTGTCATTCTTAACATCATCAATATTACCATCATTATCTTCGTCACATTTAGAATAATATTATTTACATATTGATCATCAATATTATCATCCGTATTATGATTATAATTATTGTTATAATAGCCATCGTAGTCATAAGCATCCTTATTATTATTATTATTAACACGATTACTTTATTCATTACCGTCATCACTTCTGAGAATATCAACATTATTATTTCAATTATCTTCAAAATCATTATTAAGGTTATCGTGATCTTCATAATTCTTAGCGTTATAATTCTAATCATAATCATTATCATAATAATAATAAAATACCTTATTTCTATCATATGAGTCATTGCCACCATCAGTATAATTATCTTTATAACGATCATCTCAAATCGTTTCTCTGATCATCATGGTAATCATGACTTTAGTCATCATTGTTATCATAAGCATTATAAAGTACCTTATTATTATAATTATTACCATTACTCTTACTTACAACATTATTATTATAGTTCTGGTCATCGTTATCATCATCATTAGTAAAATCAATATCATTATAATTATGATAAACATCATCATTATCATCATCTTCCATATTGTTATCATCATCATTATAATATCATCAGTATTATCATCATCATTATCATTTTTATCATCATTATTATTATCATCATCATCGTCATTATTCTTATTATCATTATTATCATCATCATCATTATCATCATCATCATCGTCATCATCATTACTATTACAATAATCAACATCTCCACCTTTATCATCATGATAATTATAGTCATAATAATAATCATCATAATCATTGAGATCCTTATTATCCTAATCATTTTCATCGTTGTCGTGATCATCATCATCATTATCGTCGAAATTGCAGTAATAACAACGATCATTTTTTTCATTATTACTACTATCATAAACATCATCCTTTTTATTATCCTTAACACATCATTACTGTTATCAATATCATAATTATCATATTAATGATTATTATGATCATCATAATAATTATTATCAACATCATAAGTATTATTATTAAGAACTATATCATGATTTCTATAATCATCATTATTAACATGTTAATCATCCTGTATGAAATTCTTTTCCTCTAAATAATTATAATTATTATTAATAGCATCATCATCATTTTCATCATCATCATCATTATCATTACTATAATCATCGTCATCATATATTTATCGTATATTTATCGTTTTCATCATTATCATTTTTATTTTAACCTTTATCATTATCTTTATTATCATAATCATCACCATGGTTATTATTTCTTTTTAGAAAATCTTAATCATCCATACTATTGTGGTCATCAAAATAATAATTAATATCTTGTTTCAGTTCATTATTATGAATATAATCATCTTTACCATTTTATTAATTATAATCATGATTATGACTATGTTTATTATCCTAATCATCATTTCTATCTTCATAATTTACATTCTTATGATCATTATTTCAATAATTATCACCTTTATCATTATGATTACTATTTTTATTATTATTATTATTATTATTATTATTATTGTCGACACCATAATCATTTTCGTAATTAGTATTAGCATTGTATATTTTACTATATTCACGGTTATCAGCAGTTCCATCAGCATCGTCGTCATAAACCTTATAATTTTTATTTCAAATGTTATCATCACTATCATCTTTATCATTATCATTTTATTTATTATTATTATGATTATCCCCAAAATCATAATTAACATTTAAATCATTAATATTATTATTATTATCATTATAGCATCATCATAATATTTATCATGATTTTAATAATGATAATATTTGTTATTATTACTACTAGTATCATCATCATCATCTCGATCTGTATTATCGTCATTATCATCATTATCATCATCATCTTGATTATTATCGTTCTTATTGTCATCATTGTTACCCTTATCATTATCATTACTATTATCAGCGTTCTTGTCTTTAACAGATTCTTATCAGACTAATAATAACATCATACTTACTATCATCTTTATTATTAGAATTTTGTTCACTACCTTCATTGCAGTTATCCTTATCATCGCAATAATCATCATCTTGATTATCATATTTCTTATTGTCACCATTGTTACTTTTATCATTATCATTACTATTATCAGCGTTCTTGTCCTTATCAAATTCTTATCACACAAATAATAGCATCATCCTTATTATCATCTTCATAATCAGAATTGTGTTTACTACCTTCATTGTAGTTATCCTTATCATCGCAATAATCATTATCATAATCATTTTTATCATTATTCTTACTATGATCATAATCATCATTATTATTATTATTATCTCCATAGTCATTGTCAATATCAACATCATTATAGTCATCATTATGATCGTCATTCTTATTTCTATCTTTACTATAATCATCATTATTATTATATCCATTATCATCATTATCATCATTATTGTCTTTTTTATCATCATCATAATTAGGACTCTATCAAATATTAATATTACATCATTATCTTTATTCTCATGATCATTATTATCATCACTGTTATTATAATCAACATCATTATTGTTATCATTTACATCACGATTGACATCTTTAATATTATCTTTGCATCATTATTTCCATTATTATCATCATTATTATCATTATTTACTAATATTATGAACGAGGGAAAAGCGAGAAGTAGCTAAAAGGCAGTATAGCTTTGTTTATTTGCCCTTGTCATACGCTTAGCACAGTCGTTTCGTACATTGTTTCTACGCAGAGTTCTATATATATGTTGCTCTGTATACGAAGTTTTTATTATGTATTTATTTTAATTCAGTACATGTGTTGAAAGAGCAGCCTTGTTGTTTATGCAGTTTGCTTGTTAAGCAATTGATTATTTTTGCCTTTGGGAGAAAAAATTTATTTAAATGTTTCAACAGTGCCTAGTATGTACTTGCTATGGCTTTGTTTAATATAAAATGTTTAAAGAAAACTGTTGTATTTTTTGTAGTATATTATAGAAGTTTATTGATTTTTCCGGTTGGAATGGACATGCAAGTTTTTTTTTATCACGACTATCGTCCATTTATTGAGAGAACTGACATACTCGATTTCTTACTGTCTTGGGTAAGCCACCGCTAACTTGACCTCGTTCTCCTCAACTTATATCCAGCCTTTTTCCATCTAATCGAACAGACACAAAATACAGTTCATCATGATTGATTGCTTTTTGAGTTAGATTCGATTGCGAGATACAAGAGTTCTTAGTCTCACTCTCATTTGCCATTTTTTTTATAGACTTTGTTGAGCTGTTTTGGCAGCCATATTGACTTTGCTGTGCGATGCGTAGTCGCACGTGAGGATCCAACAAACACATTTGTCTAAGATTTCTGAAAGAAATTGTATACAAATGTGGTTTTTTCGGGAGAGAGAATCGTGTACACAGATATATAGAGCGATGTTGTGCGAACATTGCAGATCATTCAGAGCTCTGTCTCCCTCTCTCTTCCATTTTCTCTCGCTTGAACTACTCGTTCAAGCTTATACGTCAATTTTTTTTGTCTTGAGCTTGTAAATACACACTGACATTACAAGGTCGCGTTTGCGTGCTCTTTACATTAACAGCGGTGCAGCTGTATTACTAAAATTGACGCGAACATCACGTAATTTTTAGGTGTGTCAACGCTTATTATACACAAAGGCCTTTTTCGAGCTGGTTTAGTGTTTAAGCATCTATCATTTTGATGCTATCGCTTGTCTTGCAGAAAGTACAGTCATCGTCCCTCGTTGTCTATTGTAGCGCTTAACAATCATGAAGTACGTTAAGTACCATTGACCGTGAAAGCTGGTTTCTTGAAAAGTGAAAAATTTACAATTGTGAAACT
Organism: Copidosoma aretas; assembly: GCA_030522625.1. Classification (NCBI taxonomy): domain Eukaryota; kingdom Metazoa; phylum Arthropoda; class Insecta; order Hymenoptera; family Encyrtidae; genus Copidosoma; species Copidosoma aretas. The sequence continues at coordinate 25,531 of JAPYYV010000611.1, forward strand.
TAAAATTTGAACTTAATATAATTCTAGTTTTTTTTTTACGAAACGCAATTTTTTTTTTTTAATATTTAAAATCGAATTTTGTAAGCGTGGTAGTGGAGGATATAGGAAAATAGTTATAATTAAAAATATCGAACTTTCTCGTCAATTTGAAATCAATTAGCATCATTAACTTGAAACTAGTAATTCATGAACAATTAGTGAAATGCAGAAAATAGAACCGAGTATAATTTAATTTGACGAGAAATCGTTATCTGTCAATCTGTTAGTTATTAAATATAAGCGGACTAAAATACTTAGCAAAATTCAAATGATAAATTTGATTGTTTAATTTATAGTCGTTCGATTACCCAGACCTGGGTCTGGTAAATTTACAACACATTTTTATTAAATTGATATGGAAGTAAATACATTTTTCCACTGATATTTCTTCGCTGATTTTCGCATACACACATTAGCTGGATTTTATTGTTATCGCTTGAATCAGGTGTATCGTTATATTACTCCCCAGTTATTGGCACTGATATTCCAATAAAGGTGTAAATAATTCTTAGTTAATAATTTTCATAGATACAATCAATTTTAAGTTACATGCTTAAGAATCGTTTGGTTACTGTCAACTCCTTAGTTTTCGCTCAAATGCATAGTTCGTTGGGTTACTGAGTAAAAGGCTCAAGAAACGCTGTACAGCAGTCAACTTCTTAGTGTTAGCTTAAAAACACAGTTCGTACATCTACTAGGTGACGGGCTTGAAAATAGCTTATTAGCTATAAATTTCTTTGTTTATGTCTTGACAATTAGTTTCTTTTGGTTTAGTAAGTTACTGCATTAAAATAGATTTGTCGTGTCAAACTCCTTTGATTTTGTCAAAATAATGAAAGTCAAAGCCTTTCTTAAACTTTTCTCTTTTGGTCAGTTTATTAAACCTTGATATTGTATCATTTAGTCAACAGCCTGAAAACAAAATTTAAATTTACCATTGGATTTTTTGTTGGTTATTATAAAAGAGTAATATAGTGAGCAGTATAAAACTTTTAAGAAAATTTGCTATTCCTTAACCATTTTCAAAAGAAAATTTCATAAAATGACAACAGCTCAAGTCTCGGCATGATAATAAATGTGAAACTCGTTTAAACAATTCACAGAAATCTATGATGAGACTTTTGATCTAGATAAACTTGATCTAAACCATGCTTATTTTGAATTAACGTTGTACGATCTCACATAATAACTTATCATATTCACGTAGAAGCGAACCAAAATTTTTTAAGCACTATAGCTCCTGCTGACAATCCCAAAAATTTACCAATTCCAACTAATCCGAATGTTATTCAGATTCATATCAGCTTACCTCGTTTAGAAATTCCAGATGTCGATGGCTCTCGCTCCAATCGATGATGCGAGATTTTTATCAAGCAAAAGTTCACACTAATGATAAATATTCACATGTGGTTGAATTTCAAAATTCACGTGCTTATGTAAAGGGAGACGCGATGAACTAAATTAGAACTATCATCATAGTTAAAGGTAAATACACTGGAGCATAAAACGCTCTTTTTACTTATTTACTTATTATAATAGTCACAAACGTTTAGTAAATAATTACAAAAACTAGCTCTTTTCAAGTATGCCCATAAAATCTACATTGTTTACAGAGATCAAACGTTCACACATAAAGATCTTTAGAGCTCTTGATACTTTTACTACTTTTAGAAAAAATCTAGGACATAGCGATGCGATAGTTGCTATAGCAGTCAGTAAAATTTATTCTAGTCATCGAAAATAATGATCCAAGTATATAAGGAGATCTTCAGAAACCATAGCCATTAACCAACTTAGGGTCATTTTTACTTCTCAAATCCAGACGCTTAAGTCTCATCAAGATTGGTACTTTGATCGTAATAATAAAACTACTACTTTAAGGTAAAACATTTTTCTTACGCCATTACCAATCAAGAAGGTGAAGCAAGTAAGAAGTGTATTTTCGAGGTAAATAGACTAGAGCATGGAACGCTCTTCTTACTTATTTACTTATGATGATTGTAACAAAAAATTAGTAAATAATTACAGAAACTAACTCATATCCATCATGCCTATAAAATCTAAATTGTTTACCAAGATCAAATGTTTACACATAGAGATCTACGGAGCTGTTGATGCTTTTACTACTCTTGGAAGGAATCTAGGAATTATCGATGTGAAAGTGGCTTTAGATGTCAGGAAACTCAATTTTAGACTTTGTAAATAATGATTTACGCATATAGAGAGCTTTTCAGAAGCCTCAGCCATTGACCAAATTAGGACAATGTTTACTTGTCAAATCAAGATGCTTGAGTCTCACCAAGATCGGTCCTTTTATTGCAGTTATAAAACACCTGCTTTAAGTTAAAAATAATCTGCTCATGCCAGTACCAAACAAGGGGGTGACGCTAGAAAAAAGTGTATAGTTTAAGGTTAATACACGAGGGCATAGAACGCTGTTCTTACTTATCAACTTATTATAATAGTAACAAATGTTTTATAAATAATTGCAACAACTAGCTCTGGTCGATCATATCTACAAAATCTGAATTGTTTACTGAGATCAAATGTTCACACATAGAGTTATTCGGATCTAAAAATGCTTCTACTACTTTTGTGAGGAATCTAGGAGATAGCGATGTGATAGTTGCTCTAGCTGCCAGTAAACTTAATTTTAGACTTCGTAAATAACAATTCAAGCATATAGAGAGCCCTATAGAATCGTCAGCCATGGACCATCTGAGGACCATTTTCCCTTCTTAAATTAAGACGGTTGAGTCTCATTAAGATTGGTCCTTTGGTCGTAATGACAAGATAACTCTTTTAAGGTCAAAATATTTTTTCACGCCAGTAACAATCATGAGAATAAAGCAAGTAGAAAGTGTTGCCTAGTTGGCACAGGAGTCCACTCATCCCAGAGTCATGAAACTTTTAGAGCGATGTCTTGGTCCAGAAAGAAGAAGGTTTTGCGAAACCATTGTCTCTGTCCAAACTGAGTTGGCACTTATTGGGTCAAAGATTGCAGTTTGACTTCAGCTTGTCAGGAGTGTCAGCAAAAATATCATAAGCTTCTACAAAAAAAAAAGATGAAATTGTAGCGAAGAGTGAGAGGGACTCTACAATAAGTACTACTCTAGCTACTACCGTAGTCCAGTAACTAGAAACTTTATTGAATGAGACTTTTTGTTATTCTAATTCTGTAGCAAGCTTACGTTTCGAATCACCCACTATGTAATTGTTCTATCAAGTTAGAGCTCTCCTTGAAGTACTTAGAAGATGTCAAAAACCCGATATCTTGAGCCGGGTCAAAGAACCATTTACTTTTTCTTTGCTCCTTTTATACGAAGTAATCAAATGCGAGCATCTCTTTTCTGATCACTACTCTCGAGATTCCTCAGGTTGATACATTGTCTGATAATTTTAAAACCTAGTCATCGGAAAAGGTAATTATGCTGTGTACAATGGATGTTAGAATAAGTAAAAATTCTGAATTTTTTGAGATATACAACCAATTATGAATGAGTACGAAGATTCGGGTCCTACGAAAAAAGGCTCGTATGAGGAAGCTAAATGTTTTTTGCCCTATGACGGCATTTTAAATGCGCCAAGCAGTGCTACGAAACTGAGAGTAGTGTTTAGCGCTCCTTTTCATTCTTCAACGCGTTCCTTTCTTAACGAATATTCACATGTATAGCTCAACTTACTGGTTAAATTGTCTGATTAAATCTCTAATTGGTGAAATTATCGCTATGTTTTTACAACCGACATGATTAAAGTGTTCAGATAACTGACTGTGTATCTTTATGATCGGACTTATCAGAAGATATTGTGGGGAAGTGAATCATCTAAACCTTTTTGCCTTTACATATTGACCACTGGAACATACGGCTCAATTAGCTCACCTTACCTGCTTTCTGAAGTCCTTGATTAACTAGCGTTAGATCACTGAAGCGAGTACCTATTAGGTTCTGAAGCTTTGTATAAATCCAAATATATGGACGACATATCCTCAGTGGGCCAGAGTTTGACGAGAAGTACCTAACGTAGAGATGAATTATTGAAGTTTACTGAAGCTGAATGTTCCTCTCTCCAAATTGGAGCTTAAACTCTCCAGAACTTTTAGTGGATTTACCACCTTCGATACTGACAGGCTTAATAATTAAGTTTAAAGATACTACTATATCGACATCTGTTTGGGACTTAGTTGGATTCCTTTCCAAGATTACTTTCCAAGATTATTTTCAATTTAAATATCGTTTATGACGTTATAAAATGGTTGGACTCAACGTAAGCTTCTTTCAGAGATATCAAAATTTCAGGATCCCATAGGTTCTAAAACCTCTACGCATATATACGCTAATGCTATCATAAAGTCGTTATGGCTCTTAAAATAGTCCTGGTATAAACTAATTCTCGTCTCTATCGTAAAGGACTAGATCTCTTGCTAAGAGGAGCTTCCAGCCTTAAGAATGTTTAAAATATCTCGATGGAATGGTTTCTCAGACGAGATGACTGAGTAAGAATAACACTTTTTCAACTATAGTAAATAAAGGCCGGATGTGGAGTGCATATCTTTATTGATAACATGACATTCGTCGACGTTTCGCTGTTCACAGACAGCCTTATCA